>PVLC010017305.1:0-33345 GCA_004027655.1 Graphiurus murinus
ATACGAAACAAGTCATTAATCAGGACTGGTTGGATAAAATATGGTGCATATTTATTTGGAAACACTTGCATATCCAAGAAGGTAAACAGTTACTCTGTGAACTCATATAGAATGATCTTCAAATTATTTTTTTAAATGAAAAAGTAACACACAGAATAGAATGCTATCTTGAGGATATGCCCTCTATACCTCTAGAATGATCAAATGAGCACATTAGTGGTTGACCCTAGTGAGGGGCAAGGGGAACTGGAATCCATAGGAGAAAGGTACATAATCTTGGCAACATATGCATATATTACTTGTTTAAAAATAAAAATAAAACACTTTTTAAAACTAACCTACATAATAAGAATGCTTTTAATAACTAGCATAGATATCATGACATTTACAAATCAGTATTTCCAAAATTAGCAACTTAGAATTCTGGCTCTGAAAGATGTTCCAGAGTAAAGATATTCTAGACTATATAAAAGTGCATGACAAAATATGTGGGGAAATGCAGATAAAACCGCCACCTCTTCCACATTCTCCACAGGACTGTCTCCTCATGGGCCCTGCTTAATTGTTCCGTAAGAGGACAGTAAAACGCTTATTCCATAAAGGGACATTTAAGCTTTTTCCATTTCATGATAAGATGTATTTACTCTTTAAATCCCCTCTTATAGAGCAGCTTTTAACATCCAAGGACACCAATTTTAACAGGATGCTTCCAAGGAAAAACAGCACTGCCTTTCAAAAAATTCACCTGTGTCGAGAAGAAGCCATTAAATCATCATTCAGAATTATTTATTTTTATTTTGTGCACAATCATAGCATCCTTGACATTCCGATCCCCAAATCAATTAGAGGTCTGAAGTAGCAAATAAAGTGGGAGAAAGAGGCAGCTGCAAGCAGGTCTACAAGCTACCATCAAAGGAGAGGCTGGAAAAAAAAGATACAGACAAACGCACAATTTATGACTTTTAAAATTTGATTTAAAACAGGGAAGTGGTAATAGCTTATTTGAATTGTTGTGTGGTGTAAGTGGTGATATACTTCAGACACATTGATAAATACAACTCATATAATCAAAAGACACCCTCAAAAAAAAAGAAAAAAGAAATGGCAGGAATATTCTTGACATGAAATCGAGAGAGACTCCCAATTAAACTGAGACTTTGCTAGTGTGTTATCTTAATAGTAGGGTTCTATAACCCATGAAATGGAAGGCCAGTAGCAAGAAGTCCTAGCATTTTGATTGTATGCTGTAGTTAGAAAGAAAAAAAATTCTGATTTTGATCTACCTGTAAAAAGTTTCTCAAATAGAGTCATCTGTTAAAATCGGGTAAAGTCATTCTCTTAAGACCATTCAGTTGCCCCTGTTTTAGCTTCTTCTTATTTTGCCATCTGCAACTGTATTTTTGTTATCTATGAGAATAAATAAGCAAAGTTGGTTTTATATTTGAGATTTTTGCTAAAAGCTGCTAATAGAAAACACTACATTTCAAAACAACTTTAATAAATACATAAAACTAAAAATCATCCATCTATTGATGCCATTGCTTTAGTAGCCGGATAGTTTCTCATCATTTGTGGAAGGTTTTGTGAATGTTCAATGAAAGGAAAAAAAAAACTTGAATAGAAAAAGAAAAGTAATGGAGATCAGCATTTCCAGGACACAAACAACAAGGAATTCACTTGGTTTGAAATATTTCTAATATCTGAGAAGTTGAAAAAAAAAATTGAAATTATGATTTAGGACCCTAAGTTTTCTATGTAGTTGTAATATATACATAAATTCCATATTCACAGATTCAGTCAACTGTGGATTAAAATATTCAAAGTCGAGCATTAACAATACAACAACAAAAATAATGTAATTAAAAGCAACACAGTACAACTATTTACATAGATTTTCAATTTATTAGGTACAATATGTAATCTAGAGATAATTTAAATTATATTGGAAGATGTGTGGAGGTTCTATATAAATACTATGTAATTGCTTTCTTTTTTATATATACTGGGAATTTAGCTCAGGAGCATTCTGAGCTAGACCCACAGCCTGACTTTATTTTTTAATTTGAAACAGGATCTCAATAACTTGGTGAGGCTGGCCTCCACCCTGTAATCCTCCTGTCTCACCTCCCAAGTACTAGGATTACAGGCATACACCACTATGAATGGCTAATATTAGGCAGTTTTAAATAGGAGATGTAAGCTTGCAAGGATTTGGACATCCTTGGGGTGTTCTGGATCCAATTCATAATGGATACTCTGAGATGGGTATAATTTTCAATTTTTATTCATTTTGGTTACTCCACTGTAAAATCTATAGTTATGTATGCTTTTCTTTAAAGAAATATATGCTTATTTTTCTACTAAAATAGAAATGTTGTGATGCTGATGCATTATTTAACTTGATGTTTAAATACTAACGCCAAATAGGATGCAAGCAGAAAGAGAATAGTCCCATTTAGAGGCTTTTAAAGTTTTGATAAAGATTTAATATCATCCTTTTTTGTTTAAATGATTTTCCTATTGCTATTATTATTTTTGTTTTGTTTTTACTTCTTATTTATTGGGTTCAATAAAACAAGAGAGAGAAATATTTGGTTGTAAAGAATCACACTTCCTAATTACAAGTGGAGTTTTAAAGAAAAGAAAAACAAAGAAAGAGAAAATTAAGTTTCCAAAGCCAAATGCATTTATTGTTTAATGGAACAAGTTCTTCTGCACTTAGCAATGATTTAAACCATGAAAATATTGTTTCTTCAAAACCAACAAAATGCATCCTGAGGCTGAGCCCTCTGCAGAGAATAAGGCCACTAGGGAAATGGCCACCCCTCACTTTAGATAAGAAAGTGGTAAATTATTCCAGGTTTTCTAATATGTAAGTCAACAAGAGACTCAGAAATGCAAATTTTCAGGTAATAATGTCTCAGAATTGTCAGAAGCAGAGAAAAGTCTGTGACTTATTTTCTTTGCAGAACTTATAGGAATAATGTAGTCCTTTAACTTTAGGCAAGCCGGAGATAATCAATTAGATTGGTATCACCACTTCTCATCATAGAAGAGTTTCAGGGTGGAGGAGAAGGAAGCAAACATCAGATCTGAACATATATGTATTTACACACACATACACACATATACACACACATATATATACATACATGCACACATATATATGCACATCTAAATATACACACATTCTTAATCTACTCATGATATATATATATATACTTATGTATATATATATATGTGTGTGTGTGTATTCATAAGGCATTAAAATACATTCTGAGTACTGGGGTTGAAAATAAGTCATTCTGAGAGGAAAATAAAGATTGTAGTTTGATGGAAGGAAGAATTAACGCCAGTTCAGTGTATGAAGGGAATATATTTCCTTGCTATATGAGTGATAGATTAAAAAACAGATATAAAACCAAATCCAGTCTTTACCTTTAGGTAGCTGTGCGACTGAGTCACTAAATCTCTCTGAGCCTTAGGCTTTTTCATAAAATGGCCTGAATATCTATAATTTGACATTTCTATAAAAATTATAAAGTGCCTAACAGGGCACTTGTGTTTTTAGAAAGTAACATTTTTCATTCTTCTGTTTTAATGCATGCATTTATTGAATTGCCTTTTCTTCTAAGAACAATTTTTGTTCCATACCACTTGGTTATATATGATTTCATTTAGTTCCATTCCAAATACTACATATTTGTTATAATTTCTTTTCTAATCTTCAAATTTAAAATATATTTTCTAGTTTCTAAGTAAATGGGAAAACTAAGACTAACATTCATTGTATAAATATTTGGGGGGATTTTATTGCATTACAGTCAGAGAGTATAGTTTGTGTCTTGCAAAACTTAAGTTTGTTGGAATTTTTTGTAACTTCTTTGGGTCAAACATACACACGCACACACCCACACACACACACGTATACACATACATACATCTTCTATTTCACTTTCCATCCTAGATAAAAACATATATTTCTTAAAGTAAAAAAATATGAAAAATACATTCATCTCCAGCTTTTTTTCTAACTTTATTTGAAAAGAAGCATCTAACATTTTTCTAATCACTCAATGGAAAGAGCATATCAAGTTCACCAAGGATTCTATATTTAATTCTACCTGAAAACTAATATTTGACACATACCTTCTTAAAATATCCCTTCTTGATGGTTTTACAGTTTTATTTTGACATTTTTCTTATACTGAACTCTGACTTCCAGTGGAGCTATTGATAAATTTGGTATGTATATAACTGCCTCTTCTGTGTAGGTAATTGGTCTTTATCTCTGAGGCTGCTGTTAGTATCATCCTGGGAGAAAAATTTCTATTTGGCCATCAATATAACTTACAGAAAAAAAGGTTCACTTAAATGAGTAGTCTACTTTATGGTTGTCATAACTAGTAAGGTTTCTACAAGTTAGTTTCTAACATTTGATTTCCATAAAATTTTATAGGAACATTTGCATAATGTAAAAAATGAGGAAAACCATGTGCTAACATTGCAATTCTTGAAAATAATAAAAGTTAGAAGATGAAGTATGATAACCTAAAGAGAAAACTGAATCTTAAAAATAAATTGAAAGAATGGAGTGCATAAGTATTTGGCAGAGGAATGTAAATACGCAATAATACCTGAAGTAAATTGTATGTTTTTATTTTTTTATTATTTTTACTAGATTGAGGAGAGGAGGAAAATATGAGCTAACTTACAAAAACAGAAAACTCCAAGAATAAAATTATTTTTTTTAAAATTTGAGACAATTTAATGTGAAAAGCAAAGGAAAAGCAGGCTTCATCCCAGGGATGCAAGGCTGGTTCAACCTTTGCAAATCAGTAAATGTAACTCATCACATTAATAGAGTTAAAGACAAAAATAACATGATTATATCAATAGGTGCAGGAAAAGCTTTTGACAAAATCCAACACCTTTTCATGATAAAACTTCTAAGGAAATTATGAATAGAAGGAACATACCTCAACATCATAAAGGCTATATATGACAGAAGAAGATCCATGAAATTCATCAAGAAGACTTCTAGAGGTAAAAAATAGTTTTAGCAAAGTAGCAGGATACAAAATCAACCTACAAAAATCATTAGTATTCCTTTACACTGATCATTATAAGATGTTGCAAAGATTGAATAAGAAAGTACTGTTTTCAAGACTGAATGTATATTCAACTCAAATATTAAAGCCATTTTTGAAAGATTATCTATAGATATACTCCCATGTTTATAGATGTTATACAAACTTATTGAAAAAATATGAAAATCTTTCCCCAAATAGTAATTACAGTATTTAAAAAACAATTTCAGACTTAGTTTTATTATTAATATTGAGGAACAAACATTCATTAATTTGTGAGTTTTTGAGCTGGGCGTGGTGGCGCACGCTTGTAATCCCAGCATTAGGGAGGCTGAGACCGGAGGATCCAGGTTCGTGGCCAGCCTCAGCTACCTAGTGAGGCACTCTGCAACTTAGTGAGACTCGGTTTCAAAATAAAGAATAAAAAAAAAAAAATAGGGCTGGGGGTATAGCTCAGAGGTAGAATGCCCCTGAGTTCAATCCCCTGTACCGAAAAAAAAAAATTGTGAGTTTTTGAATAGGATATTTGATATTTTTGAATAGGTATTGGTTAATAATTGAGTATATAAGATAAAATATTTGAAAAAATGATATATTAGAACAAAATGTAAGTCATCACCTTCATTAAAATGTCAATTATATTGAATGCTACTTAAATGTATTTTTTCACAATATCCTTATTATTCTTTTAATTTCTGTTTGGCAGATGGTTGACTAGAATAAGCTGCAATCTCCTTTGCAGCTAGGTACAACCAAGATAGTGTAAATCCATAATACACAAAGGCCCCCTATTTTGCAGAAGGCTAACATACTGGATTTTAGCTAACACCATTTAAATTCCAAGTTTGATATTATTGCTATTGTCTTATTCCCCATCTACTTAGTCCTTGAATAAATGTAGAAATTGCTGTGGTTTAGATATTGTTTGAATGTGTCTTACAAGAGATCATGGTATGAAATTTAACCACCATTGTCAGATATTATAATGGTGGAAACTTAATCTATCGTATCCGAAGGTGGAACCTTTGAAAGGTTGATTGAGAT
Source organism: Graphiurus murinus (assembly GCA_004027655.1). Classification (NCBI taxonomy): domain Eukaryota; kingdom Metazoa; phylum Chordata; class Mammalia; order Rodentia; family Gliridae; genus Graphiurus; species Graphiurus murinus. The sequence continues at coordinate 6,135 of PVLC010017305.1, forward strand.
AAAGTCACCAGGGTGGAGGACCCACATCTGAATATGTGGTGGCTTTAAAGGAAGAAGGAAAAACTAGAAGAGACACACATTCCTTGTCTTGCTAAGTGATGTCACCACCTTGGAACTCTGTTAACAGAAAGGGATCACCAGATGCAGGCCCTCAAACATCAAAAACTGTGAGCTACATAAACCCCTTTTCTTTATAACAAGAACCCACCATGGGTATATTGTTATAGTAACATAAAACAGACTGATACAAGGATTATGCAGACCGAGGAGGAGCAGGTGTAAGAATCTTGGGACAGAAAAGTACCTTATAGGTTCAAGGAACAACACAAAAGCCAGTGTCAATGAGGCAGATTGAATGGGAAGAAAATGATACAAAATGAGACTAGAGTGTTGAACAGGGCCTTTCAGTGAAGCATTAAGGACTATTTCATCCTAGCTGAGAGAAAAGCCATTGAAGATCTCTGAACAACGGAGTGGACTGTACTGAATGACTTTTCTTTTTTTTTTCTAACAAAGAATGTAGTTTATTTTAGGACTCTTAAAGAATCTCTAGTAATCTGACTCTAGTTTTTTTTTTATTGTAGTTAAATACATATATCATGAAAATTACCAGGTTACTCGTTTTTGGTAGCATTAAGAGCATTCATATTGTTGGGCAACACTCGCCGGAGGTTTTTCATCTTGCAAAACCCAAGCTCTGTGCTGCTGAAAAAGGACTTCCATTCCCCTCAGCCCTCACCCTCAGGCCCTGCTGCCCTCCATCCTCCTGTTTTCTCTGAGTTTGCCTGCTCTGAATGTGCCATGTAAGTGAGATCACACAGCTGCAAGGAAGTGACACATCCTCTTCTACATGGAGTTTGCTCTCATTTATTTCATTCTCCCTTAGTTCAATGTATTTTGTTTTAAAAAGAATTAGAAACTGTTGGTTGACTCACAAATCAATCTCTACCCTCCATATTGTAAAAACTCTTTAGTTTTGGGGAGCAATCAATTCAGCATAGTGTCTCTGAGGATGGATGAAGGTGGTGCGTCAGTGCAGATCTACATTTGACCTTTCTACTTGCAAGCTGTGTGTCCTCCAGTAAAGTCCTTAAACTTGCTGGGCTCCACTTCCCTCATGTGAAAGCAGATTACAGTTGTCATAATTGCCATTATCATAATTGTACTTACTTCCCAGGATTGCATGAGGCTAAAGTCAAATTACTTCATGAAGTCATTTAGAAAATTGTTTGTACACACTAAAAGCATATTTAATGTTTACTTTGTCATCATAATTATTCTTACTGATGAACATGATCCTTTGCTTTTAGAGAAGAGTTAGAAAATGTCAGTGATGTTAGAGGAAATACAATAATCATAAAACATGAGCAATTCAGTGTGTTTATGACCACAAATTAAGACCTCCATTACATTGCTTTTTAAAGAATTGGGCTAAGCTTAACAACATAGCAAAAAAAAAAAAAAAAATCTAAAAGTTATTATGGCCAGGAGCGACCAATTGATCACTTTAGATATAGACCAGGATCATTAATTTAGGGCAGCTAATAGATCAAATAATGTAGCTCTCACACTTAGATGTCAAGAGTTTTAATTCCACTAACTAAACATATATGACATGTCCACATTGAAATTAATTTTATTATTTAAAATCTAATTATTAAGATTTAAAACAAATCAGCAAGTCTGTATCTCTGTATGTAGATTAATTACATATATAAAATTTTATATATTTACACAAAACAATCTTTATAGTTGCATTAATTCACACGAAGATCTTCAGTAGTGCTTCTTTTCTTTGAAAGGTTGTTGATAATCTACCTATCCTGAATTTATAAATACATATATTTATATATTATACAAATATATATATATATGTACTTGATAGAAATTCTTAACATCTAATTAATTGGCACTTTAAGTATAAATGTATTATCTTGTCACACTGTCTTGTATTCAAGAGACAATGGATACATTAGAATCTCTCTGGAAGAGTGTTAATAAATTAGGCATTCTGTTAAATTCTTAGTCCCAAAATGTGGCATGCATGTCTAAAAATACTTTCAGTGTTAATTTGGTAACACAATAGTTTTAACTTCCTTACACTGTGACAATTTTCATTGCATTTATATTTGCCTAAAGTATTTTGCATGTGATGTTGAGACTTTTCTATTTTTATACAAAAGCATTACAATTTTTTAGCTATTATAATTTTAACAAAAATAAAAACTATTTGAGTATTTTGTAACACCCTGTGCTGTTTGTTACCTGTCAGTGCTATTTGTTAGGATTAAGGCAATGGCTAAGAAAGAATATTGAAAGAAAAGTAATGGAGCTGTGATGACTTTTCTTTTCTTTTCTTTTCTTTTTTTGTGGTACTGGGGATTGAACCCAGTAACATTCTACCTCCGAGCTACATCCCCAGCCTTAATTTTTATTCTTTTATTTTGAAACAGGGTCTCACTAAGTAGCTGAGGCTGGCTGCGAACTGGGATCCTCCTGTCTCAGCCTCCCAAGTACTGGAATTACAAGGGTACACCACCACGCCCGGCTCCTGTGATGACTTTTTGATATGTCACTTAGGTTCACCAAATGCTTTATGCATATGTCTCTATCTCTCTGAACTTTGTCATAATGTACAATTCAATGCACCAGTAAAAAAATTAAAGAATAAATAAAATAAAAGGTGTATTGCCCTTTCTTTTCATTTGTGCTTTTAATAGATATTTGTATTTTGCCAGAAATTCTTTACTTTGATGGAAAATGTTGAGATATTAATCTGACTGATTCTTTTTATTATTCTATTTTTGTCACTTTAGGTATATGTAGTATATACATATATAGAGAGAAAAATACATATATAGAGAGGGAATATATATATAACATATATATATACATATATATGTATATATATGGAGAGAGAGAATACTCAATTTGTACTGGGCCCAGATCTCTGCATTTTTTTGTAAATCAATCTTTCCTTTTCCTGTAGTTCATTAAATCTATTTTAATATTTTCTTGACAAAAATGTCATATATAACAGTTTTTTATAAAAGGAAAAATATGTGGATGAGAAGTGTTAAAAAGATTAATGTTACAAACTAACAAATTAATTACCCATCTTGCTAAGTGCTGCCCAAATATTAGCAATTTACAATACTTTGGAGAATGTGTCCCTCTCCTTTATACAAAGATCATTCCGAATAACTGTGATTTGTATTAATTTGAAGAACATATAATTCAGACAGTTAAGTATTAACTGACAATTTGGAATCAGCACAGTGATAAAGTAAAATTAATTTTTCAAATATTAGGATTACATCAAGTATTTAAAATTTTATGTGAAAGAGTTCATGCATACCCAAACTTGTAGCTTCATAAAATAACTTTATAGTTGATGATTATTCATATTAAACCTAATAATTAAGTATTAAATGCAGTTAATATTTAATATAACAATATTAAATATAATACATTTAATATTTAATATGACAATATTAAATATGATATATTTAATATTTAATATTTCTCAGACTCTTTTTATATATAAGAAGCATAAGTATGCCACCCATGTCTTTACATTCAATGCCTTAAAATTTCACTTGTTTAGAAATCTCTTTCCTATATTATTTTAATCACTAATAAACTATCTTGAATTCATCATCAGATTTAACAGCTTAACAATTAAAAAACTTTTTTTCTTTGCCCTTGCTACACTTGATCACTGACACTGTTGCCAAGGTTATCAGTGACCCACTTTCTGTTGCTAAATCAAAAATAAATAAATTAACACTTGAAAATTATTTCACTTCACAGCAGCATTTGACCTTATGAATAACTCCTTCTTTACATTTTTAAATTACAAAATTATTACATTAAAATTGAAAGCATTCGAATGATGTAGAAAAGTGAACTATCAATTGAGAGATCATCTTCCTCTTCCCACTCTGCAGAGACAATTAGTCACATGTGTGACACAAGGATATGTTTTAATCTTTCAAACTTGTGTTGATACACACCAAGATGCACCAAATTAGTAGATATGTTAAAAACACGCAAAATTATTTAATACAAACAGAGCCAGTGATAAAAACAAACAAACAAGAGAAGAGGACATTATCTTAAAGGACAAGATAATTTGGTGATGATCCCAAAAATAAGACTCAATGTTTATCTCCTTCAATTTTGACTCATCATCATTTTAATTAGCTACCCCAACATCTGGTAGCTCTACTCTTTCCCAGCTCAGCTGAACTCCTGACAAATGATAGTTTCAGGTGAAGGCAGCAATCTACCTGAACCTCAGAAAAAAGCCAACAAAGTTCCCAAAGCTTTCAGCTTGCCTGGACCCACAAGATACAGGCACAAGAATTCTGCCACAAAACATAAAAGAAAATGAAGGCGCATCACTTCCTTAAAAAAAAGGCAGTGTAAACAAAAAAAATTTTTTTAAAAATACACGGAATAATTTACATACAAAAATTTATGAAAATGCAAAGTGACATTAAGATACACATATTTAATATTCTGGGAAATACACTTAGGGACACATATGAGAAAATAAAAAAGGCAAATAAAAATAAATCAGAGAGCACAGATGAAAGAAAGGCATAGAAATGGAGAGACAAAGAAAGATGTACATGAGCTGTCAATAGATATTTCATGAGGATTCCTACAGGAGAAAATAGAAGATATGCAAAATAATGGAGGAAAATAGTAAAATATTTTGGTGAAGTTCAAACTTATTTTAGTGTGATCCATTCTTTCTGCATCCTGTCTAAGAAATCCAGCCTAATGTAATATCAAATTATTTTCTTTTATGCTTCCTTGTAGAACTAGTGTTTTTTTTTTTTCCCCTTGTACTTATTTCTTTGACTATTTTAAGTTAATTGTTGTATATGATATTAGGTCAAAATTATGTTTTATTAATTTATTTGCCTGTGGATGCCCAATCATTCTGTTATTCTTGGATAGAAAAGCTATCCTTTTCCTATTGGTTTAGATTGGCATATGTTTACAAAATTAATTGGCCATAGCTATGTGTCTGTTTCTGGCTTCACTCTCTCCCATGGAGCTATACATCTATTCTGCTAATATGAGACTCTCTTGATTACAACAAGAAGCTATCTTTCTGACCACACTTTTTTCATATCATTAGTTCTTTGAATTTTCTTTATAAAAATTCTTTATACATTGTATTTTTTGTTCTTAATGTTTTTCTTCTCAATGTGTAAAAACATTATTTATGTTTGCAATTGCATTGAATTTTATTTCTGGTCTTTCTTGTTTCTTATTGTTAAATTTTTAAGGTTTCTAAGATTATCCCTTATGATTTCCTCCATTATTGCTACGCTTAAATAGTTCTTCTAAAACACTAACTTGGTTTTCTAGATAAATGCTTCTAATCAATTTTTTAAAAATTTTCTTCTTTATTAGATGTTATTTTCTATTTTTAAGTTTTTAGTCAGTCTTGTTTGCATACGGCTTCAGTTTTGTCCATCAAAGTTCTTTCCAATTTTTTTTTTCCAAATAAAGCTATAAAGTAATCTTCCTTTCCTCTTGGATTTAAATGCTATGGACTTGTGATCCCAGAACTGGCAATAGTTTTATTTATTTTTTTCCCATCACGTATAAAAAATGATAAAAATGCCAGCATATTGACAGGAGACAGCTTTTATTATTATAATCCTGTAGCTTTGAGTGCAAATCACATCTAGTAATTATACACATCTATGTAGAAGAGTCTCTATAAAAAGTTATGTATCTTTCCTTTTAAACAGCAATGCTCATAAAGTCAGGAAACATGTCTATTTCGTTCTCCGGCTAGGCATGCAATAGAAAAGGTATATATTTGATGAATGGAAAAAAAAATAGATGTCTGGAATTTGGGTACATGAACAACACCCCACCTGTCTTTGTTGAGCATCAAGCTGTGTTTTTGTCACTTGCAACTAAAGTATGGTGGTGTTATGTTTCTCTGTGTTTTATAATTGTTTGCTATAAATACAATGATTTTATTTTGACTGTGTTTGTTTTAGCCTATCACTCCTCAGATAAAGAGAACTTTATCTACACATGCGTGATAGTTAGACATAAAACGTCCCCTAAATAACTCATTTATTAATATTTGGAGTTGATGTAATTGAGGCATTAGGGTTGTAAACCCAGCAGTGGATAAATGGATTTATCAGGGTGGTGGTCTGGGCAGGTATGGGATAGCTGGAGGAGATGGGTTCCTGGGGGAGCCGCCTTGGGGATTATATAAATGGTTCCTTCTCCCCCCTGCTCTCTCTTGTTTCCAGATTCCATGATGTGAGAAGCACAGCTCACATGCTCTTCCTCCATCCACCCCCCCGACGCCATGCCCTGAAATCTGTGGTCCCCAGCCTCATGTGGACTGAACCCGAAACCATAAGAAAGTAAATTTTCTTTACTCTAAGTTACGTGGTCAGTCTTCTAAGTTATAGCTAGGGAGAATGCTGACCAGAACAACATGGAATGTTTCAGGTGACAGAATATGGATGGCCCATATTTTCTCTCTAAACCAGAGAGACAGGCCCCTTTCAGGCTTCCAGCAGGCCTCTCCATTGTGGTTCTACTGGAATGAAAGAAATCCACTTCTGTCTCTAATGCATGACTCTCTCTGAGCCACTGGAGTTTGTGAAGAGCAGTCATTCGCATGTGTGTTATTTTCAAGGCCCTTGTTTGCTCTGCTCTGCTTCAGCAAGTCCATTTTATTTGTAGACCACATTTTCTAAAATACAAAGCCATATGCTATCATTTGTCTCTTTCCTGTTCCCTATCTTGCCTTTTTGTTTTCTCTAATTTTAGACTATCAGTTGATGCTGAGAGGATGAAGCCAGATGAGCAGAGTGCTCTTTGAACAGCAGGACAGTCGGAATGTGCACCTGAGCTCTCTGTGCCAGGCCTGGTGAATGGGGAGGCTAAGGCAGACACATGTCAGCAAGACCAGGTTGCTGAGCTTCAGAAAGGACAAGAGGTCTCCCTGTGTCGGAAGGCACTTCTGCCCTACATTCTGCCCAGATCCCCTTCATTCAAAATGTTCTAGACATACCATGGAAGATGGGAAAGAACCACTTCACATAGAAGGTTCCCGAACTTTTGGAGTTTCATGACTAGGATATTCAGTGCCTAATGACAGGGACATAGTGAGAAAGGCAAAGGAATTGGATCAAGAGGTGGGAAAGACACAGTATTCTCAAAGGAGACAACACCCATGGTGGAAAATCTGGGATAAGAAAGCCCCATCTCTCTGTGATTCTAGGACAGTCATGGAAATTGCTGGCAGGTTCCTGAGAGAAGCACAGCTTTTTCTGTTTTTAAAACTTCTCTTTACAATTCCATTTTCTAGAGTTTAATCTCTTGATGGCTTACTTTCTATTGCATCTTTCTTTTTGATGCAAAAAAATGTTAACATGAGGGTTTTAAAGGAAATGTGGTGTATGAATTTTAGAAGCATTTAGATTATTCACAGACCAAGAAACGGCATGATGTTGCTTTGAGATGATTAAATACTTACCATTACTAAATTCTCTAAAAAGCAAGCTCCATGAAATTGAAACTCTTATATTAAATAGTAAAAACAACAAAATGGTAGTTAAGCCCCCTGTGTTCAAAACAGTAAATTGTTAGTAGGTACATTAAATAAGATGATTGCCTCTTCCTCTTGAAATAGATTTATAACTGTATTATTATTTTGTCTTTTGTACTCCCACAATGATAATTTTTGGAATTTATTGGTTCCTAAAAGTAAGACCTTATATAAAAGAACCTTTTTTTCTAGCATATACTTTTCAGTGACAACACAGAAAAACTGGGTTCATTTTAGTTATTTTTTATTACCACTACTGTATTTTAAGGGCTTTAAAGCTTTATTCAGAAATTATCCATGTTCTACAGGGCAGAAACATATGATGCAAATGTCTCTTTCAATGTAAACACTTTTTTTACTTTTTAAAAAAAATATTTGTTTTTAAGGATTTAAATGAAAATATCTTGCATACTCCTCAGAGTTGACCCTGATTTTACCTCTTTTTATTATGGAAGACTTGAAGAATACAACTCTTTACTTGTGTGTGTGTGTGTGTGTGTGTGTGTGTATGTGTGTGTGTGTATGTGTGTTGCTGGGTATTGAACCCAGGGGCATAATATCTCAGATACAACTCAAGTCCTACTTTACTTTTTTTGTTTGGAAACAGTGCTTTGCTAAGTTGCTAAGAGCATTGCAAAGTTGATGAGGCTGTCTTCCAACTTGCGATCTTCCTGTCTCAGCCTCCCAAATACTGAGATCACAGGTGTGTGCCACCATACCCACTTTTATATTTTTATTCAACCTTCATAAAAACAAAATTCCTTGAATGGCTACACCATAAAAATAGAGGTTTTCATTAGGTATGTTACTAAGTGTGCTCTTTTTTTATCACTATAATAATATACCTGAATTAATCAACTAATAAAGAGAGAGAAAAGGTTCGTTTTAGCTCACAGTTTTGGCAGTTTCAGTCCATGGTCAATTTGTTCTGTTGCCTTTGAGCCTGAGGTGAGGCAGATCACCACAGAAGGAGCATGTGGTAGGACAAAGCCGCTCACTCAGCGCCAGGAATGCCCTTCAAGGGTATGGCCCCAATAACCTAAGGACCTCCCCATAAGCCCCACCTCCTACAGGTGCCACCAGCTCCCAGTGGCACAACCCTGGGGACTGAGCCTTTAATTAACATGCACCTTTGGGGGACACTCAAGATCCTGCCAGAGGTATCAAGAGATGATAATATCACATTGCTACTGAGGTTGTAAGAATAGAAATTATTATCCCTCACACTTTCATCCACTAATATCTCACTTCCATTCCACTGCACTCACATCAGCTCATGTAATGGTCTCCAAAAAACATAATTAATGAGTCATTAGTATCTTCTTAAACTCCCTCCTATGTTTTCAAAAATTCAGTATTTAATAAGTAGCATAAATTAAAAATTTTATTCCTCTCTCTACACAAACATCCTTGTGCTGGTAGGACTTTCCTCTGGAGAGATGACTGGATGGCTCACACCTCTGTGTCTTCTGCCTCCCGTGTCTTATGGCCTCTTTGTCTCTTGTTAGTTGGTAATGTAATTTTCACTCTAGTGTGTGGATTCTTGTGTTTGGCCAGTTTCTTCAGTATCTGTTGCTGTTCCACTTCCTTGAGAGCTGTTGATGCAAATGTCTCCTTCTGACCCACCTCCTGAATGAGTTTGTAGATTTCTATAAAGGATCCTTAAAGCCAGCTCTCTGGCCACCACCTGCCCTTCATAGCTTCCAATATGAATTACCTGTAGGGCCCAAAATAATATCAGAATAGAAGCTAGAAATTCCTCCTTAGGATAGAAGATCCACACAGAGGACTGATGATCACACATTTGACCACAATGGAGTTATCAACTCACTCTAAATGTTTAATCTGAGAGAGAGAAATTCAGTAGAATCTTTAGACCAGAAGGAGATACTGATAGGAATTTGCTCTGAAAAACAGAAGAATGTCTTAGAAATGCAATAGTTTTGTATTCTCAGTGAAAATTAAGGGAATGTAAAAATGAAGAATAAGTTCAAATCTGGAATAATGTATCGAGAAAAGGAAAACATAAATATATCATTGTAGAGAAAAGCTACGATTGGAAGTTTAAACTTTCTTAAGAACAAAAAGGTTAATGTGGGCCATAAAAATTTAATCTATGTGGAAGAAATACATAAGAAATCTGCTCAGAATGCAGGTTACAAAGTGACCTATGATGACAGAAAATAACAAGAAAGGAAGAGAATAAAGATTCCACATGCATACATCTCTGAGTTTCCTTAAGAGGAAAGCAGGTTTAATGGTAATGGTTTAGGAACAACTATCAGAGAAATAATAGAGCAGTGCTTCTCAGAGATAAAGAAAAATTAGGGACTACATAATGGAAACCCCTACTATACAGATACAAAACGAAAATATCCCAACTTTGGTTGCAGATTATAGCTGACAATGATTACTTCAAAACAGACATCCCACAAATCCCAGAAGCACATAACATTAATAATTCTTTTTTTCCCCATCTATGTGTAGGTCTACTTATACCTAAGGTACAGGTGTACTTAAACCCAGTTCTGTGATCTGGCCTGGATCCCCTCGTTTATGGGAATTAGCTGGAGCCCGCTGATGTGGGCTGGGCCTGGCAGGAGTCCTTTGCTGTGCTTTGCAAGCCTGGCCCTCTCTGGTCTGCCTGACAGTTCTGAGAGCCAGGTTGAGGGACAGTGACTGCCTTCCTGGGACAGCCCTTCTCAGAACCATCACAAAGTCACACAGGACAAGTCCAAACACAAAAGCACACACCGATGACTGGCTTGCATTCTACCTGTGAACACTCTACCCAGATGGTGACTTTGCTCTAAGGATAATTTGCACACATATAGGGTCCATCCAGCAAAGTAAAAAAAAATGCCATTTCTCATAGGAGCTCTAGTTTCTTTTTTCTTTTTTAATCAGCTCTTAATAATAAAAAGAAGAGAAGGCATGTGCACTTTTGCTGTGATAAAAACATGCATTCATGCATTCATTTAGTAGCTCTACTGAATTAATCTTATGTCTTTTCTATGTAACTATTTCTAAATCAGTGTAATCCAAGTGAAGGTGTAAATTTGAGATGTGTCTTCACTGAACAAAAGAAAAATAAAGTTAATTCTATTGTCTTTTTTTTTCCTCACATATTATCTCTTCTTTTCTTAGTGATTCATTTATTTCTAAATATAAAAGTACAAGACTTTGCTTTAGTGAGATTTGGAATTATATCACCTCGATGACTCACCACTCATCTCTAGCAGAAGATAGGCAATTTTGGTTAAATCACTCCAAAGTAATAAGCCTAAAGGCTTCTTCGCTGGCTTTTACAAAATCTAAAGAGAGCTGACCTGCTAATCAAATGCCATTTATGTAACACTCCCTGGGTCTCTTATGAGGGCTCTCGATAAATCAAATTCAACAGCACTGCAAAACAAAATGGACTATGGCAAAAAATGCACATTATGAATTCCAAATGTGAGGGGTGCGTGTGTGTATGTGTGTGTATATGTGTGTGTCACACTTGCTCATGGTAATTACTGGGGATTGTAGATAATTTTGTGTCTTTAAAAAAGTAATAACTGATAGGAAGCGTAGAACAGAGGAGGAGATGGAGGAAAATAGACACTTCCATGAGCTCTTGGTAGAAGTTACAGCTGGTACAAATATTCCGGGTAGGAATGTTACAGTGCTCAGTGAATGTAGGTATGAATTGTTTTTATCTTTATATGCAGCTACAAAATGTAAAAAACACATGTGGGTCACAGGAGATTAGGTCTTACTGACCAGAAATAAAATGCATTATACCAAATGAACAAAATTATTGTAGTCTAAGATAAGGATATTATTCCTAACTGCTCTAGGGATAGTAGCCCCTCATTATGTATATAAGGTTGGGAAATGTAAGTGAATTAAATACATAACACTTGAGGCCAAGAAAGAGATTCTCTCATGAACTCTGAATTGGAGACATTTTTAAGGTGAATAACTAGACTATAGCCAAAAGGATTTGGAGAGTCCATTAAAATAATTCCTGAATTTGCGTATATAAAAGCAATTTGATCATGACACCTCTGGTCAGGACCAAAGTTCTTATTGATCATTATTGACTTGCCTGTTGTTATTACTCTATATTACCTCACTCAGTGTTAACTCACTCAAAGTGTTCTGGTAGCTGGACATGGTGGCACACACCCACAATTCCAGTGTGTGCAAGGCTGAGACAGGAGGATTGTAGGTTCAAGGAAAACCTGAGCAACTAGTGAAAGTAGTGAGACTCTCATAAACCTAGTGAGGCCCTGTTTCAAAATAAGAATAAAGAAGCCTTGGGTGTACTTTGGAGATAGAATGCCCCTGCGTTCAATCCCAAGTATGAAAAAGAAAAAACAATTTTCTGGTAGAAACTTTGAAATAGTCAAATATTGAATTTTTACATTGACCAAGCTGATAATAGGTGAGTGAGGTCCAGTTGAATGCTGTGTAACAAGAGCATAGTCCCTCCTCACAGGACCAGCTGCTATGCAGGAAGGAACCACAAATGGATGTAGACCCAGTAGATAGGTTTTGACTTTATCCAAGAAAAGATGAAAACAAAAATGTTCATATGAAAAAAATCTTGGTTTCAGAATTTATTTGCTTATTTTCTTTTGGAATTCAGGAGGAAATTTAAATTAGTAGTGTTTCTCAATTATGATAGACAGTTACAATCAATTCTGTAAGATCTGGTTCTTTCATTTTAATATTTAATTAAATATATTTAATATGCTTCATTTCATTTTCACCTTCATTCTTTCCTGGGTACACATTCTATTCCACTCCTTATATATCTTTCTTGTGCTTTTGCTATATGGTTATGGTGTGCATTGTTACAAAATACATGAATATTTGTAAAATGTGCAAGGCAGGTTTTGTGTATCTTTAAAATTTTATAGTAAACATTTATGCCCCAAATGTAGGCACACCCACTTTTATAAAACAAACTCCTCAGGACAGTAGATCTCAGATAGACCCTAATCTAATAATATTGTGAGCATTCAACACATGGTATTGGAACAAAACAGATACATAGACCAATGGAACAGAATAGAAAATACAGAAACAAATCCACACACTTATAGCCAAATGATTTTTTAACAAAGGTGCCAAAAATATATGTTGATCAAAAGACACCCTTTTCAATGAAGGGTGTTGGGAAAAATGGTTACTTGTTTGTATAAAAATGAATTTAAATCCCAACCTCTCACCTTGCACAAGAGTCAACTCAAGATGCAGAAACTCCAGTGGAGTCAGGGAGGTGTTCTAGTGGAGGGTTTCTCTGGGGGGAAGGAGAATCAATGAAGGAATCTCCATTGACATTATATACATATGTGAGAATACCAATGTCAATCGCAATATCCTGTATGAGGAAAGAGAGGGAGTGGGGAATATGCTAGGGCAAGGCTCACCGGGTGCTGTGGGCATGTATTTCTCTATCATTATGAACTGGGTTATGATGTAAGAATATAATGTACCAATAAAAGTATTTAAAATAACATAAATACAGTAACATGGATAAAAAGTCCTTGTTATAAATAATAGTTGGAAGTATTTAAATATTATTCATTTTTTTCTCAGCTATTACCATTTGAAAATCAGAATAAAGTAAGTAGATTAATATAACTATCTGATTTCATAAAAACCAAGTTTACAATAAGGCCCTTCCTTCCTTCCTTCCTTCCTTCCTTCCTTCCTTCCTTCCTTCCTTCATTTTTTTCTCTGTGCTGGGGATTGGATAATCCTTTGCTTCATGTGTAGTATTCTCCAATTACACTACATCCCCGCCTGAGTCAGTTTACATTTTTTTTTTATTACCAGTCACTAGGATCTACAGTGAATGAATATTTTCTAAACTTTGCTATATAAAGCAATAATCACTCATTAGATACTTCAAGAAAAATATTTTTTAATATTTTTAAATAATATTTTTAGCAAATGAATATGAAAACAACTATGTGAAAATTTAAGTTGTTCACTACTCCTCAGAGAGTCAGAGACTGTTTACAATATCATCTGATGTATAAAAGCACTGGCATATATGCGAAAACTTCTGTGATATGACATTTAAAAAATATTCATGAAAGAAAAAAGTCCCACATCTTTTTTGTTTTTATAAATTCTTCCTAAAATTCTGTATTAATTATATATTGTTTATAAGCTTAAAATTCTATTAATATGGTCATGATTTTATGCATTATATAATTACTCAGTGAGATGCTTCATTGTTTTCATTAATTTGAGCATGCACTGTCTTGTTCATATTAATGTTCTGTCAACTGATTTTAATTAAAGAAGTGTTCATGTGTGAAAGAAGGAAACATTTAAAATACACAATCTCATTATTTTAAGCATTTGTATTCTTAATGGTAGAGATATTTTTGATATATACAGCAATATTTTTTTTCTTACTGAAATTGCTACCTATTCTACATATGGAATAGTTTCCAAGTTGGTGCTCTATCTTCAAAGAGCATTTTTTTATACTTTGAATGAGTAATCATTATATGGTACTTTATCCACACTAACATGGACAAGAGACCAACAATAGCCAGGCTACATTCAAAAGTAGAACTGTCACCTACAATCTGTCTGGGAATCCAAATAAAATTCTCTATTACAATCAGCCCAACCCAGTCAGAAGCTAATAACTTCCAGTTTCCCTAATACATCCCTCGTCTAATTTAGGATTAAACAGAGATGATCAAATGTGTTCCCCAACCAATCACAGGAGGAGTTAGCCCACCTCTAGCTTCCCCATGCCAGCAATCTTTCATCCAAGAGTACATGGAATCCTCCTCTTTGTTTTCTGTTAAAAACATTCTCATTCCCGAGCCTGTGTTTGAGTTTGTGAAGCTCTGGTGCTGCCAGCAGCAGTGGCTGACTCACAAGCTGTCAATAAGTAGCTTCTGCTTGTTGTCATGCAGGGGTCTTTGTTTATTTCCACACGGACCAGGAACCAAAGGATAAAAAGAGAAACAGCCCTCTCATAACTTCCTATGACCCATTCAGGAAATTATTTCTTATCCCAACACTTTTAGGCATGCTGAAGTTGTTGGCTTGGTCCTGAGCAGGCATTTATAATTATGCTGTTATCTGGTTACTTTAGAGACCATCCTGATAGATCAGCAGATAAAGAAAGGCACAGATACAATAGCAGAGGAATGGAGAGCTTGTCTGAACTCTTGTTTGCTGGATGTCGGTTGCTAATTTTCTGTCCACTGACAATCAGAAGGAGGAATGGAAGCAGCTGTACTCTGGCAAGGGCATGGTAACTAGGAGCGCAGACCCACCAAGGGTACAAGTAGTTTATTCGTATTCAAGTAAGTTAGGACCATTGGATGGGACAGAGGAGATTCTAGAATGGAGGTAAGGAGTGAGATTATAAATATCAACTATAGTTCAGAACCAGATGCAGAAGTGCAGGACACTGCTTGATCTGCTAATCTTCTGTTTTAAAACTTGGGAATTGTGATGTCACTTTTTGTGAGGGGGAGAGGGGTACAATGGATTGAACCAAGGGATGGTCTCTCCCTGAGCTACATCCCCAGCCCTTTTTTTACTTTTTTATTTTGAAAAACAATCTTGCTATGTTGCTGACGCTGGCCTCAAACCTGTGATCCTCCTGTCTCAGCCTCCCAAGAACTGGGATTAGAGGTATGTGCTAATGTGCTAGGCTGAGAAGCCACCACTTTGAAAAGTCAACCTTAGGAGAGTCTAAACTCAGCTTGGAGCACAGATCATTATTTGTGCTACCAGGGGGCTACAACTGGCCCTGCCAAGTCCTCCCCATCCCTTGCATGCCCTTCCTTTCTCAGCCTATGTGATTGGGGAGGGGGGCACAATTTACCCAATAATAGCACCCTTGGGCACACATGCACAGGCTGAAAGAGGAGCCGTGATTATATCTCTAGGAGAAACCCTCATTCAACAGCTTTCTTGCCTGTTGTGTGAAACATCTCTGAAATGTGTTCCATAAACTGGCCCAGAAGTCACTAAAGAGGTACAGTCTCTAGTGATCAGAGGAGTAACCTGAGACCACTGAACTCTTTTTTTTTTTCTTCAGAGCACAATATCTCCACTACCCTGTCATCCTGCAATAACCTCCCTTATAAATAATTTATATTTAAATTATTTTCGGGGGAACATGTTTCTCAGATAAACCAACCTAACACAAAATATAACAAAGAAACTTTTGTTAATTAAGATAGTGCTGACTACTATAATAGACCACTCCCACCCATATTCAGTGACTTAACAAATAAAAATTCATTTCTAACCCATGTAAGACTAACCAGGGGGTGAGGGTGTCAGCTCAAGCAGTTCTAATGCTCAGACTGAAGGGGCATGAGTAATATTCAGTGCATTCCATTGATATCCAAAGGGAGAACACTGACATCCTAAATCCGGATCCAAAAAGAAGTAGAAAATCACACAAGCCATTTTTGTTGTCCAGACATGGCAGCAGTCAAATTTTATTCATGTGGTCATCATACTTGGTTGCAAATGAAACTGCAAAGTGAATTCTATCTGTATGCCCAAGATTGAAGAGTTAGGTGAACAACCAGGCATGTCCATGGATACTTATTCAGTTCTCCCCACCCCGCCTCACTTTCATCTTTTCAAAGGGTTTTATCAAGATATAATTAAAATACCATACAATTCACCATTAAAAGTATGCAATTTGGCAGTTTTCAGTATGTTCACAGAGTTAGGCATCTTATCACCACAATCAATTTAGAATGTTTTCTTTTTTAAATTTTTTATATTTATTGGTGCATTATAGTCTCATGTCAAAATGTATCTTATACGAATAGTGACACACAAGCACACAACACTTGGTGGGCTTTTCCCCGGCTCCCATCCCACCTTCCCCATACAGGAAATTAAGATTGGCATTGGTATTCTCACATATGTACATAAGCTCAATGGAAGTGATTCCTTCATTGATCCTCCCTCTCTCCTCTCTCTTTCCTCTAGACCACCTCCCTAACTCCACTGGAGTTTCCTCTCCATTATCTGAAGTCCCTCTGTTATCCCAATTACTCCCTAACACCCTCATATGAGAGAAAACATATGACCCTTCACTTTCTGTGACTAGCTAACCTCACTTAACATAATTTTCTCCAGGTCCATCCATTTTTCTGCAAATGACGTAATTTTGTTTTTATTTATTGCTGAGTAGAATTCCGTTTTGTGTATATTCCATAATTTTGTAATCCATTCATATGTTGATGAACACCTAAGTTGGTTCCATAATTTGTCTATTGTGAATTGTGCTTCTATGAACAAATATGCATATATTATTCTGCTTTCAATCCCTTTGGAAAGATACTCAGGAGTGGTATAACTTGATCACATGGTGGATCCATTCTCAATTTTCTGAAGAATCTCCACACTGCTCTCCATAGTATCTGTACTAATTTGCAGTCCAATCAACAGAGTAGAAGAGTTTCTGTTTCCACATCCTCATCAGCATTTATTGTTAACTTTTTTTATGACTGGCATTCTGATTGGGGTTAGATGGAATCTCAGTGCAGTTTTGATTTGTATCTCCCTGATTGGTAATGATGTTGAATATATTTTCATGTATTTCTTCCTTTGTGAAGGGTATATTTAGTTCAATTGTCCATTTCTTGATTTGGTTATTTGTTTGTTTTTGGTATTAAATCTTTTAAGTTCATTGTATATTCTAGATATTAGTCTTCTATCAGAGAAATATCTGGCAAAGATCTCCCATTCTGTAGGATCTCTCTTTAGACTCTAGATGGCTTCCTTTGATGAAAAGAAAATTTTTAGTTCAATGTTATCTCATTAATTAATTCTTGCTTTAATTTCCTGAGTTTTAGAAGTCTTACTGAGGAAGCTTTTTACTTGTGCCTATATGTTGGAGTGTTGGACTTATGCCCTACTCTAGTAACTTCAAAGTCTCTAGTCTAATTTCCAGGTCTTTAATGCATCCTGAGTTGACTTTTGTGCAGGATGAGAGGTTGAGATTTAATTCCATTTTTCTACAAATGGATAACCATGTTTCCCAACACCACTTGTTGAAAAGGCTGTCTTTTCTCTAACATATGTGTTTGGCACCTTATTTGAAAGTCAATTGGCTATAAGTGTGCAGATTTGTTTCTCTATCTTCTGTTCCTACATGTCTGTTTTTGTACCAATACCATGTCATTTTTATGATTATAGTTCTGTGTTATAATTTGAAGTCAGGAATTTTAATGCTTCCAGCATTTTTTTTCTTATTGCTGAGAATTGCTTTGGTTATTCTGTGTCTATTGTTTCTTCATAAGAAATTTAAGACTGATTTTTAGAGCTCTATGAAGAATGACTTTTGTATTCTGACAGGTATTGCATTGAATCTATAAAGCATTTTTGGTAGAATGGTCATTTCATTAATATTTATCCTCCCCATCTAAGAGCATGGGAGATCTTTTTATCTTCTAAGCTTTTCATTTTATTTCTTTAGTATTTTATTATTTTAATTGTAGAGGTCTTTTACTTTCTTAGATAGATTTATTCCTAGATAATTTATTGTTTTTGAAGTTATTGTGGGTGGAATTGTTTACTGGATTTCTGTTTTCAGTGGATTCATGGCTGGCATATAGTAAAGCTACTGAACTTTTTATTTATTTTGTATCCTGCTACTTTGCTGAGTTTTTCAATTTTATTACTCCACAGACAGCACCATTTCTCTGCTGGTTGTGAGCTCATAAGACCCTGGAGAACACTGACCTGGGGCATCTGTGGTCACTGGGCCTAAATTCTGCAGGGCTAGAGATTACTGTCCTAAGCTTGTGGCCTGGCTTGCTGAGCTTTGATGGCCCAGGGACACCACTGCTTATCTGCTGGTTGTGATCACATGGGGTTCTGTTCTTCACTGGCAGGAGTGATCGCCAGGCACAAACTCTGCTGGCAGAGTGTTGCATTCCCAGCCATAGCTGTGATTACATGAATATCTGCTGGCTTCAGACTTCCATACTTTCAATGCCCAAGCTCTGGCAGGGCCCCAGGGACACTGGTGCTTCTCTGGGTAGCTGCAATCACATGAAATCTTGCTTGACTGTGGCCTTGGTGCTGTGGCGCCCATACAGGTGCCCCTTTTGTAGACTTCCAAGCCTTTGTAGACTCAGCATAGTTGACTGAGTTATTTCACCTCACAGACATCACTGTTGGAGGTCCTATGGTAATTATTGGAGGACTTCTGGGGATGTGGTGAACTGTCAACCCTAGGTTCCTGCCTGACGAGTGTCCCTAGGGACTGTCTGCTTATAATTTATGTTTCTTCTGTGTCCTAGTGTACTCTCCCCTCATCTCAGGAGGAACCATTTATAGTCTCACAGACCCCATGGATCTGTTCATTGCCACAAAAATCCCTGTTGCTGTGCAAGTTCCTGCTGGGACAGTTTGTAAACTCACAGTCTTGAAGAGTTCCACTTGGTTCCCTGTGGAAGGGACCAGTTCAGCTGCAGCCACAAGAGTTTACTCGGAAGTTTGGCTGGTTGGTCTGTGGAGATGCCGTTTTGAGGTATTTGAGCATGGTGAGAAGAATGTGACTGCTTTTGTTTTGGCTTTCTGCAATCACTGGTTCAACAAAAGTCTGCTTCTTTGCTGCAGTTGGTCTCTGAAAGCTGCCTGGTCCAGGCAACCACCAACCCTGGCATGGACTTGCCAAACTCATTTTCTGATAAAACAGAGTCCCTACTTCCCAAAGATAAGACTTAAAAGTTCCATCTCCTGAGAGATACAGGACTAGAGTTTTCATACCATGTGCTGCCCTTCCCTGATCTCCAAATATTTGCTTGCATTATAGAGATCTTGAAAATAAAATACAGAAACTTACCTTATTGTGCCTTATATACAATGTACAGTGTTGGTGCAAGAACCAAGACAGTAGCCAGGTGTGGTGGAGCATGCCAATAATCTCAGTACTTGGAAGGCTGAGACAGCAGGATTGCAGGTTCGAGGACAGCCTCAGTGATTTAGGAGACACTCAGCAAATCAGCAAGACCTTGTTTCAAAACAAAATTTTAAATAAACATTTTTTTAAAAAAGAGCTGGGGTGTAACTCACAGAAAGAATGCCCCTAAGCACAATAGTAGAAACTCACAATCAAAGGCAAGCATGGAAAACGAACTGCAGTCTCTTGGCATAGTAATACAGCAAGCTTTGTGAAAATACCCTAGTCCAGATACAGCCAAAGTCCATCAAATGACTCCATTTCGACTCAGTAGAAAGAATTAGATACCATGTCCATGGGTCTCTGGTTGTCGCAGCCACCTCTAGAGGGGTCTTTGTATCTGGTTCTCCATGAATACATCTAGAGTTGGTTTAGTCAACCTTTCCATGCCTGTGGGCTTTATGCTTTTAAGACCTTCTTCTTAGGTGTGCACACTTGGCAGTCTGGAAGTTGTTTTGGAACTTGGATGATTACAGCTTTTTAAAAGATTGTCTCATTTTCTTCCATTTCTTAATAGGCTTCTGATGTGCATGCTTAAAAAAAAAAGTTTCATTTGCCAATAATCACACTTTAAAATGTTCCTTTCTTCCTAGAAATGATTATCAAGTCCAGATTGCTTTGTTGCCACCCCATACGACACAACGTTCACAACAGCTCTCCTGAGAACTCCAACTTGGCTGGGAAGATGCCTGCCACTCAAGGGTTTCTCAAGCACATTTCCCGCCATTTGTGGCTTTTCCTAGAATCACTCTATTTATGCTCTTTCTGTTTAAAACAGTTGCCATCTTAAAAAAACCCACCTTTTTTCTTTTTTAATTCCTTGTGCTACACTTAGCTAACACCAAACCGAAATGCCTTACTAATATTTTGTTTTACCTGTTCCCCAACAGTTATAAGCTTGGTAGTTGTTATGGGTTAAATGTGTTTTCCCCAAATTCATAGACTGAAGATTTTGTTCTCAGTGAATAAGGTTGGAAAATAAGGTCAACTACATTGAGGGGTTTGTTGAGCATGGTGGGCAAATAACCCAATGTGACTGTTGTTCTTATAGAAAAAGGAAATGTATGTCTTTATCTATGTATATATGTATGTATTTGTTATTTATTTACTTATTTTATTTATGTTGGTAATGGGTGTTTAACCCAGGGGTGTCCTACCTCTGAGCTTCAACCCCCAGCTCCGTTTTATTTGTTTATTTTGAAACAAAGTCTTGGCAGGTTGCTGAGAGTCTCACTAGATTGCTGAGACTGATCTTGAACTTGTGATTTTCCTGTCTCAGTCTCCCAAGTCCTGGGATTATAGTTGTGCACCACCGTGCCCTGGTAGGGGGAATTTAGACACAGAGAGAAGGTCATTTGAAAACACAGGCAGAGACTGGGGTGGTGCTTCCACAAGCCAATGAATGCCAACCCTGGCAGCCAAACACTGGGGGAAAAGGAGATTCATGGGACAGATGGCTCCTCAGGGACCTCAGAAGGAACCAGCCCTGCCACACCTTAGACTCAGACTTCTAGCCCCCAGGAGTGTGAAACAGCACTTGTCTGTGGCTAAAACCATGCAGTTTGTGGTATTTTGTAGAAGAAGCCCTCAGAAACTAATGTAGTACTATTTGGCCTTTCATATTATCAAAGCCAACAATTTTCTAATGTTTTTCCCCCCACCACTGCATAGCATAACTTTTGATAATTCTACTTTTTAAATTTAATTTAATTTAATTTTTGGTACTGGGAATTGAACCCAGGGATATCCTACCTCCAAGCTATAACCCCAGACCTTTTTATTTTTTATTCTTTATTTTGAATCAGAGTCTTGCTAGGTTACTGAGGGTCTTGCAAAGTTGCTGGGACTAGCTTCTAACCTGTGATCCTCCAGTCTCAACCTCCCATGTACTGGGATTACAGGCATTTACCACGAATTCTAGTTTTTTTAATGTACTTTTTAAAAAAGGCACATTTAGGTTCATTGCAAAATCTAGCAGAGAATAGAGATGTTTTCTTCTACATCCCCTGCTTTCGCGGGGAAACAAACTACTCCCCTCTCAGCATCCCACACTGAGTGGGACGTGTTAGAATTGACAAACCTAGACTGAAGTATCAATACCACCCAGAGTCAATCCCTTACTTAGGGTTCATTGGTGCGGTACATTCTATGACTGTTGGCAAAAGTCTGACACATGCTTACTATTTTAGTATCATTTGGAGTGGTTTCATGGCCCTAAAAATCTTCTCTGTTCTGCCTGCTTATCCCTCCTGCTTCCAACTCCTGACAACTGTTGAACCTTCTTCTGTCTTCATAATGTTGCCTTTTCCAGAGCATCTCATGGTTGGGAGCATAGAGCAGGTAGCATTTTCATATTGATTCTTTCATTTACTAGCATGTATTGAAGCTTCCCACATGTTTTATATTGCTTGATTGCAAATTTCCATTTTCCAGATGAACCAAAATTCATTTATCTTTTTATCTGTGGAAGGACATTTTGATTGTTTCTAAGTTTGGGCAATTTTTTAAAATTATAAAACTGCTATAAACGTCTATATGCAGGATTATGTATACATAAGTTTTCAACTCTTTTGGGAAAATACCAAGGAGCATGATTTCTGTATCACCAAAGTACACCAGGTGTGGTGGTGCATTCCTGTAATCCCAGTATTTGGGAGGCTGAGACAAGAGGATCACAGGTTCTAGGTTCTAGGACAGCCTCAGCAACTTAGTGAGACCTTCTTTCCAAATTGAGAGAAAAAAATAAGACTGAGGTTGTAACTCGGAGGTAGCATGTCCCTGGGTTCAATCCTCAGGAACATACACACACACACACACACACACACACACACAAGAAACCACCACCATATCTTCCAAAAGAGCTGTATTATTATTCACTCTCCATCAATGTTATCTTCCTGCATACGTCATTTTCATTACTACCTACTACAAACTTTCTAAGTCAGTGACACACATTTAGATTTTTGTCATAGCAACACTCACTTTAAGATAATGCCTTTATATTAATTAGGATAATTGCAACTGTATTATAAATAATGCCACCAAATCTCAATAGTGTACTACCATGAATACTTTATTCACATAAAGACTACAGAGAGGAGACGGAAGTGGAGGGGATTGTCTACACCATGAAGGCACTGAAGGACACAGGGCACTAATGCAGTCTTTGTCATCTTCAATGTCTGCTTTCTGTGGTCACACTGGACATGTATATATACCTAGCACTCAGTAAAGAGAGTGATCAGAAGACTGTATGATCAGGCACGGCAGTAATTTTATTAGTTCTATTTGAATTTCCTTGGCCAGAGATAAGTCACATGATCACATCTAAGAGAGGATGAGAAAGGCGGGATAGATTTTAGCCTAGGAGAAAAAGTAAATGGAGCAAATGCCAATCAAATAATTTCTATATTCTGTTAAGCATAAAATAGTTCCACAAAATCTTAGGAAATTACTCTTTTGGTGAAACAACTACACATGAAATTACTAAAATATTCAATAATAAAAGTGTATTTGTGTAAAATTCATTAATTAATTCCACAAATAATTGTCTTTCAATAACCCAGGCACAGAACAAAGTGTTTGATATGTAGGAGTAGACAAAACAAACAGAAGTCCTGTCTTACCTAGACCTCACATTAATGCAAGAATTTAATTGACTGTTTAGGATAAAAACTCAATGACTGACATCCAAAATTATTGGTTTCTAAATTGTGCTCAGTTGTATAGTCTATTTTCTTTCTAGTAAAATAAAATAAAATGAGTTTGAGCAAGATTTATAGATGCTATATTAGAGATTTCCACTAATGCTTTCTTTTCAGGGAAGATCCCTGAAGACATCCAAGTGGAAACACAGTTTTAATGTTAAAGAAATGAAGATAGAGGCACAGCAGGAAAATTCAAACTTAGTCAATTTAATTTAAACTAAAAGCTGCAGTAGAAAAATTACTTTTAAAAGATCAAATGGAAAACCATGAAGAAAGCTTGTGCTAAGGCAATTTCCAATTTAAAAAAATTCATTTCTTTCTTGGGTTTTATTATAATGAAAACTACAAAAGCCATTTGTATACATGAAGTTTATGATTCAGTGACCTAGGCATGAGTTTCTGAAGCTTAGTAAAAGGTATACAAGGTCAATAATAACATGACAGAATATTTTAGGGTAAAGATATAAAATTGTTTATAAAAGCATTATATTTTTGTTTTCCTAAATATGTGTAAAATTATTTAAATGTTTTATGCATAGAATTATTTAAAGGCTCAAATGGTTAAAATTTCCATTGTCATCCCTCTAATTCTTCCTCCTTCTACTGTACTTGTGAAGTACATACTCAAGGTAACATATGGTATGTATTCAGTTCAGAAAGTTTCTCAACTCTACCCTCACAGAATTGAGAAGAACTAGTGTTTGACTAAACAGAACTAACCAAAGTGGACCAGAAACTGAACTCCAAACTGAGAAACTTGCATATAGATGGGGAAAGAGGAGTGGGGAAACATGACATTTTTCTAGAAATCAAGAGAAAATTGTGTTGTCACGCCTAAAGGCAAGTGGCTGGGTGAGTAATCAATGTAAGATTATATTCATAGCTCTTCCAAAACTTTAAGGAAAAGTATTTCCCATAGATCTAACTACTCAAGAGTTAGACTATAGAGAACAGAAGGAAAATTAGTATAACATCAAAATAGACCTTAAAAATTATATTATATAAAATGAAAGATCACAGACTAAGAAAATACATGAAAAATTCTACATAACACATTCGCAGACCGAATCTAATATTCATTCCAAGTAATCACACATAAAGGCCAAATGATTATTATTACATTCTTCCCAGGAATG
The DNA here is from genome assembly GCA_004027655.1 of Graphiurus murinus. NCBI lineage: Eukaryota > Metazoa > Chordata > Mammalia > Rodentia > Gliridae > Graphiurus > Graphiurus murinus. The sequence goes on from PVLC010017305.1 coordinate 30,561, forward strand.
TAATAATAACTACATTTTTTTACTAGCTTTTTTCATATATGCATAAAAGTAGGTGCCTAAATCCATTTGTTAAAATTCAAGAAATATTCCTAGTGAGCTTAATACTATACAAGGCTGTTGTTGAAACCAAAAGAAGTCCACAATTTTGTGAGTACAGGTAGCGTTGTGGAGTAGAAACAGTAAAGACATGAAAGTCTAGGAAAGGTTAGGAACATTCACAGTCTGGCATGAGGCTGCTTATAGGAGATTTTGGACTCTAGAACATTGTATATGACTTTGAGCAAGTTGAATAACTTTCTGTGCCTCAGCGGTTCATGTGTAAAATGGCAATAAAATGGTACATACCCTATGGGATTGTTGTGAATATTAGGTGAAAACATTAAATGCATGGTATGCAGACAAGTGCCTGACTCTCAGTAAACACTGTTGGAACGTATTATTGCTAATTCCTTTTAAAAAATATACTTTTATTGTTGCACTGCTATCGCATATTACACTGAAGTTCAGAGTTACAGACACGTGCATGCACACAACAGTTGGTGAGCTTCCCCTGCCTCCTGCCCGGCTCCCTCTCCTTCCCCATACAGGGTCTTGAGATTGACATTGATAATTTCATATATGTACACGGCATAGATGAAAGTGTTTCCTTCATCAGTCCTCCCTCTCTTGCAACCTCCCTCTCCTAGATCACCTCCATCGCTCCACTGGGATTTCTTGTCCTTTATCTGGAGTCCCTCTTGTATCCCAATGTCTCCCTAGCTTCCATATACGAAAGAAAACATGTGGCCCTTCACTTTCTGTGACAGGTTAATTTCACTCAGCATACTATTCTCTACTTCAATCCATTTCCCTGAAAATGAATAATTATGTTCTTCTTTATTGGCTGAGTAAGATTCCATTGTGCGTATATCCCATAGTTTTGTAACCCATTTGTCTGTGGATGGACACCGAGGCTGGCTTCATGATTTGACGATTGTGAATTATGCTATCACCTTCATTATGGTTTGTCAAGAACACGTGCAGCTTCTCTTCTAAAATCTGCCTGTTGGTGTCATTATTGAACTCATTGTTGGAAAGAGTTTCCTTCAGGAAACACTGATATTGCTCAAATTGCTTTGATTTCGGGCAGACAGGGTAAGATGACAGGAAAGAGGAAAGGCGGCAAAACCTGCTCCTGTGTACTGCTTGACTGGATTTATTAGCCCAGGAGGCAACAATTCAAGTAGCTAATAAGCCTGGGCTGTTTTTCCTATCTTAACATAAATCTAAACATCCCCTAAGTGCATATAACAGTCACCACTGGAGAGAAAACCATAAAACAATACATTTTCCCATCTGGAAAAGGAGAAAATAATCAAACCACATATTGTAGAAAATATATCATCTCTTAGCAGTAAACTTTAATTTCTCTGATATCTCCACCTCACACTTTGCCTGAGATCCTGGGACAAAGGTTGTTTCCCCAGTCTTCCATTCCTTGGGCTACATTCCTTCATTTAGTCACTCCCTGGGGGCACATTTGTTAAGTGTCAGAAATTGTTATCAGGCCGGGCGTGGTGGCGCACGCTTGTAATCCCAGCATTCGGGAGGCTGAGACCGGAGGATCCGGGTTCGCGGCCAGCCTCAGCTACCTAGTGAGGCACTCCGAAACTTAGTGAGACTCGGTTTCAAAATAAAGAATAAAAAATAGGGCTAGGGGTATAGCTCGAAGGTAGAATGCCCCTGAGTTCAATCCCCAGTTCCGCAAAAAAAAAAAAAAAAAGAGAAATTGTTATCAGTATTATAGTTAAGTTACCACACTGATTCAAGAGACAGAAACCCCAGCCCTCAGAAAAACATATTCTTCACTCTACGACAAAAAAGTTTAAATATAGAGAATACTATATATGACCTAAGGTTAAAAATAGAAGCAAAAAAAACGGGTGTGGTGGCACATGCCTATAATCCCAGTACTTGGGAGGATGAGACAGGAGGATCACAGATTCAAGGCCAGCCTCAGCAGCTTAGCAAGGTCCTGAGCAACTTAATGAGACCCTATCGATCTCAAAATAAAGTATAAAGGGCTGGGGCTGGGGGTTGTAATTCGAAAGTAGAATACCCCTGGTTTCAATCCCCAATACCAACAACAAAACAGAAGCAAAAGGGGAAACAGGAAGTGCTGGGTTGGGGTGCAGCTGGGCTGGGGTGCAGCTGGGTTGGGGTGCGTCGGGATTGTTTAATGGGCAGATAAGCAAGGCCTCTCCAAGAAGCAACATTGAGTAAGGACTGAGGGGAGCGCAGCTTCACTGACATGAACTGAAAATGGAAAACTGGTAGGGGGAAAATGCACACAGGTTTATTAATGAGACAAGGAAAATTCTGGGAGAGCGATGATGCAGTCACCTGGTGAAGTTAGACGCTTTCCTGCCCTGTAGAGTGGGAAAGGCAGGCAGGAGAACAGGAGAACGCAGGTAAGTCTGAGGGGTAGCAATTGATTACCAGGGGAAATGACTCTCTTCGGGGATTGAGTGGGCCTGGGAGGCAGACAGTAGCTTGTGACGATGTCTGTCCAAGTGTGGTGACATTCTCAGACTTCTGTCCTGTGAGATGAGCATGTGAGTCCAGTGAGTGAGACCTCAGGGGGAGACCCAGGACCTTGGTTTTTCTCTTGTTGTGTCTGGTCTTTAGGCAGGGAAAGAGACAGCAGGCTGAAGCCTATTGTTTTGTGTGGTACTTGGGTTCAACCCAGGGGAATTTTATGTCCCTGCTACACCCTCAGCCCTATTTTATTTCTTATTTGAAACAG
>PVLC010017306.1:0-14813 GCA_004027655.1 Graphiurus murinus
AATGAATGTTGTATTAATGAGGCTGTTGTCAACACTATGCCAATAAAACTGCCAATTAAGACAAGAAAAGGTACTCCTAGAGATTTTCAAAACATAAATTAGCCAAGTGATTGGCCTATGTAAAATACAGTTAAAAAATGAATTCCCCACTTATAAAAATCCTTTTGAATGGACTAGATTCTACCTAACATTTTGTTCTTTCTTATAGTACCTACAACTGCCTTGCAAATGCCCCTGTATTCATTTTACCCACAGAAAATAACAATGTGAGTCTCAGGAGAAATAAAGACTATTAATTTAATATCCAAGTATATGCATCCTGAGGTGAGGGCAGGTAGGAAAAATACTGCATCAATGTTTAAAAATTACTTGAAAGGCTGCCATAATACATTGTGCAGAATGAAAATAAACAGTCTTAGTATTTGTAACATATTGATGGGGAAACTATAATCCAGAACAGTATATGTATTTTTTACTATGGTGGCAAAGGGACACAGCTAATAGCTCAGAAAGAAGATATTGGTATTTTGACCCAACAAAGTAAATTGTGACAATGTCAAATTTCCACAATATTACCTCTTACATAGTAAAACTTGGTACACTTGTATACTTTTAGTCTACCCCCCCCCCAGTGGGTCAGAATCCTTTATTTACTATACACATTTTAAAATCAAAATATGGTTTGTTGTAAACTATTTTATGCCCCAAATTCTTAAATGCTTTCAAACATCAGTTTATTTCCCCCTAGTTATTAACATAAACACAAAAAATCATTGGTATTTTTTTCATGATACATCTGGTTGGAATTAGCTAATTTTTAGGAGTGATTTAAAAATACCCACACCCTTTGGTTATAGTTATTTAATAATAATGCAATTTGTTACAAAATAAAGAATAAAAAAAAAATAGGGCTGGGGGTGTAGCTCGGAGGTAGAATGCCCCTGAGTCAATCCCCAGTATCATAAAAATAAATAAATAAATAAATAAATAAATAAATATTAAATCCTACCTTACTTACCTGAATATTTCTCAGATACTACTGTTCTGTGTGTATGTATTCAGACATACAGAAGAGAAGTGAAAATCAATATTGGAATTATGTACACATATAATTCAGTACACACTGCTAAACACAAATTTTAATCTATCTAGTTCTACAAAAACATCAAAGCTATTGTAGGAAAGTCTTATTGATAGAAGCTCAAAGAAAGTGACCATAATTAAAAATACTGTCCAATCAAAACCTAACATATTATTATATTTTCAATGAAACTTTCCCCAGTTTAAATTCTCTTTTTATAGGCTGTTTTTTCCATTCAAATTGCTGTACTTCAGAGAAATTTTTTTTTTTTTTTTTTTTTTTTTTTGCGGTACTGGGGATTGAACTCAGGGGCATTCTACCTCCGAGCTACACCCCCAGCCCTATTTTTTATTCTTTATTTTGAAATCAAGTCTCACTAAGTTGCGGAGTGCCTCACTAGGTAGCTGAGGCTGACCGCGAACCCAGATCCTCCAGTCTCAGCCTCCCGAATGCTGGGATTACAAGCGTGCGCCACCACGCCCGGCTGAAAAATGGGGTTTTAATTTAATAATTTATTCAACTGTTCCCATTGCCATTGAAATGCCACTTAGAATTTAGTTTGTTGGACTTTTGAATTAATCTAATTACTCAGAAACATGCAGCTGGGCAAAGAAGGCTATTGATAAACTGTCACTAGAGTAATGAGATACACACACACACACACACACACACACACACACACACACACATATATATTCCATGATGAAAAGGAAGTGGCAGATGGGCATGATGCTCATGATTCTTCCAATATTTTCAAAGCTAGAGTTGACCAGTTTCAAATGTCTAATTTAGAGTCGAGAACATTTAAATGTTTGGACAATTCTTGAGGAATAAAAATGAGTGTAGCATTGAGACTGATATCACATTTAAGCTTATTTTAAAGAGTTCTCAATGAAGAGAATCAGTACTTGAATATGTATGTATTCTCTACTTTTCTTGCAAAATGTTACTTTCCAAGGAGATCTCAAGGAAGACTTTATTTCTGTTTTAATGGATTATTATCACAGCTCAAAAGATTCAGAATGTGTGAGTACATGTCATTACTTTTTAAAAATTGAAGAGAGATACTTATGATTCTGTAATTTATAATCAAGCTTGAAAGTCAGGAAACCTGGGTTCTAATTCAGTTTTGCCACTAAAACATTATGTAGCCAAGCACTAATTACCTGATATATCTCAGTTTATTTTCCTTCATTTGTAAATTGAAAATAAAATATGTTTTCTTCAAGCTATTTCACAGGAATATACTAGGGTATATGAAATAAAACTTGTTAAAGCACTTGGAGCTTGTCAAAAGAAAGATGATCCATAAATCCGACTTATGTAACACTATATATCCCACTAGACCTGAAACATCTTCCTAAATCAGAAGAACAATGAATAAAGTTATTAAGAAACAATCTGAAAAGAAACTTCTGGAATATTGTATATTAAAAATATCAAGTTATCAGAGAGAGACATGGTGGTACAGGCCTGTAATCCCAATACTTGGGGTGGGTGTGGGGCTGAGACAGGAGGATTGCAATATAGTAAGACTGTCAGCAACTTAGTGAGATCTTGTTTCAAAATAAAAAATAAAGCCAGGCATGGTGGCGCACGCTTGTAATCCCAGCATTTGGGAGGCTGAGACTGGAGGATCCAGGTTCACGGCCAGCCTCAGCTACCTAGTGAGGCCCTCTGCAACTTAGTGAGACCCTGTTTCAAAATAAAGAATAAAAAATAGGGCTGGGGGTATAGCTCGGAAGTAGAATGCCCCTGAGTTCAATCCCCAGTACCACAAAAAAATAAATAAAAATAAGCCAGACGTGGTGGCACACACAGGTTTGTGGTCAGCCTTAGCAACTTAGTTAGGCTCTCTGCATCTTAGTGAGATCCTGTTTCAAAATAAAGAATAAAAAATAGGGCTGGAGGTGTACAAGTTATCATTTTTAAAAGTCTCCAAAGTTCTTCTATGATGAAATTTTATAAAAAAAAAAACTGATAATGATGTTTGGAACAGTATTAGTCAAATTTCAATACATTAAATAAGTGACAATGAACTTAAAATACATTTACATCATCCATCTCCAATTTATTGAAGTGCCTTGATAGTAGAACATATAAGATTTGACTACTGATTTGGGAAAGATAAATAACAAAGGGAAAGAAAGAATTACCTTAGAAACAAATTATAAAAGGATGATGTCCTTAAAAATCATGGAATTATTAAAAGCATGAGTTGGCATGACAAAGGTAGGAATCTGGCATGCCAAGAAACTGACCTTGGTTTTGAATGTGCTAGAGATGCAGGTGTCCAGCATTTTTTAAATCACACTGTGGTGGGCTTTACCTAGCCTTGTTAGCCAGAATTTGAAGACAGTGGCATCCTTGATGAAGATCTTTAAAAAACAAAAACAACAACAACAACAAAAAAACTCTCTTCTTTACTATTCAGTAGTTAAAAGGAATGAGATAAATCTATATGGAGTGATACAGAATAATGTCATAGATATATTTGGAAAAACAAAAAACAAAGTACAGAACAGTGAACATATCCCCTTGGTGAAAAATAAAAGTGATATATGCTTACATATTCATAAACTCATTCTGGAAAGATACAGAAAAATGGGTAATGTGTTGCCTCACAGGAAGGGACCTGCGGGACTGGAGTTCTGAGGAGGGAGAGTGAGTAATTTTATTCCTTGCTCTGAAATCTACATTGTTTGATATGTATATAGCCACTACAGCTTTCTTTTGAGTAATGTTTGCATAGTATTTATCTTTTTTCCATCCTGTTAATTTTAATCTTCATGTGTTTTCATATTTAAAAAGAGTTTGTTACAGACAGAATATATAGTTGGGATCTTGCTTTCATGTCCAATCTTTCAATCTCCATTTTAGTTGTTCAGACATTTAATTTTAATATGATTATTGATATTGTTGGGTTTAAATCTACCACCTTGATATTTGCTTTGTTACATTTTCTCCCCCAACTTCTTTTAGAGTGAGTATTTCTATATGATTTCATATAATCCATCTTTATCTCCTTTTTGGCTTTATTGCGGGGAGAGGTATTGGGGATTGAACCCAGGGGCATCCTACCTCTGACCTATACCCCCAACCCCTTTTTAAATTTTTGTTTTGAAATAGGCTCACACTAGGTTGCTTAGAGCCTCATTACATGGTTGAGACTGTACTTGGACCTGCAATTCTTCCAAGTACTGGGATTACAGGCCTGTACCACCAAGCCTGGCTATCTTTTATTTTGTAATTCTCTTAGTGTTTGCTTCAGGGTTTGTATATGATAGATGCTGTGATCAGTGCACTTATGTGTATTTAATTCTTATGTCATTGAGTAGGCATTAATAACATTATTTTATGGATAAAAGAAAACATCTTTCTAAAATTACAAATTAATGTCTCAGAACTAGAATTCAAACCCATGTTTGTCTGACCCTAAAATATATTTTATAGTATTAAGAAAAAATTAGATTAACCATGTAGTGTCTGATACATTAAAAAAGAAAAAAGAAAAAAAAGAGATACTTGGGCTAATAACTGAATTTTTATCATAAATTATTGAATATATACATGGAAATTATAAAGAGGCAAAGGCTCTAAACATAATAGATTGCTAGAATTTGGAGATAAAATCAAGAATATGGTATTATATATCACTCTTTCTGAACTCAAATATTAAAAGCAGAGAAAAGAAAACAGTGAAGAGATTAGCTATTTGCAGAAGTAAAACTTTTCCCTTAAGGTAAAGTTTTAAAATGTTGCTGATAGCCGGGCGTGGTGGCACACGCTTGTAATCCCAGCATTTGGGAGGCTGAAACCGGAGGATCCGGGTTCGCGGCCAGCCTCAGCTACTTAGTGAGGCACTCTGCAACTTAGTGAGACCCTGTTTCAAAATAAAGAATAAAAAAAAATAGGGCTGGGGGTGTAGCTCGGAGGTAGAATGCCCCTGAGTTCAATCCCCAGTACCAAAAATAAATAAATAAATAAAATAAAATGTTGCTGATATTAGTATATAATACAAATTTCCTTTCAGGTATTTAGACTAGAACTTGATTTAAATCAATATAGTATTTGAAAATACAAATGCCACTAATGATGGTTTGGGAGGCTTTATATTTTATAATCTCCTCTAATCACCAATACTTCCCTCAAAAAAAATCTTTGATATAGAAATTCTAAAACTTATTGTTTGGGAAAAATTTTTAAAAAGGGATACCCTACCAATATATGTAGATATAATAGTCTTCTTTAACATGTAACTGCTAGAGTACAAATATTTTAAGAAAGGGAACTAATGAAATGATATACTGTTTACTACACAATAGAAACTGATTTTATCCTCACCAACTATTTTGTTAATTGAGATATTAATGGCATATAAGTTCACTAGTTTTAAGGGTACAGTTTGATGGAATTTGTCTGTTGCATAGCATTGTGTAATCACCACCACTATCAAAGTAGAACAAGTCGCTGGCCCTAAAACGTTTACTCAAGACTCTTTGTCTTTCATGACTTCCCCTAACCCTTGGGCTGCAGGCATGCTGATCTATGTTCTTTCACTGATAGTTTTGTCTTTTCTAGAATTTCATATAAATTGAATAACACAAAGTGTTCTTTTCTGTTTGACTTCTTTCTTTTAGCGTAGTTTTGAAATTCATTCATGTTGCCATGTGTACTGCTGAATAATATTTTATGAGTATGCGTATGCCACAATTTGTTTATCAATTCACAAGTTGATGGACATTTGGGAGCCTTTATATTTTTAGCTATCATGAATAACACTGCTACAGACATTCACAAACCCCATTTTGCAATGTATTCTATTCTCTGGGGTAAATACCTAGGAGTACATTACCATTTCATACAGTAAGATGTACATAATATTAATAAGGTACTCTCATGCTATTTTACAAAGAGGATGTATTATTTTTTAATTTTTGCTTAATAACTTATTATAGTTCCAGTTGTTCCATGTCCTTGTTGACACTTGGTATTACCATCCTTTTTAACTTTAGCTATTCTACTGGCTGTATTTTGGTATCATATTGTGTCTTTAATTTATCAATTAAATTTTTGATGAAGGAAGGAGTTGTATTTCCAGTTTGTCATCTTCTATTGACAAAAGAATGGGATGAATTACATAAATTCTGGTTTATTCATGAGTCTTCCATGAATTTGCTTCCACCAGTCCCCTATAGTCTGGCCTACACTGGATGAAACAGTATAGTTTTTTAATTTATGGTAACTGAAGACTAGATGCTATCCTTTCCTGTAACTTCATAGGTACTGACTACCTATAAGAGCTACCTTTGGGTTAGGTCTCCTTTCCTCTGTCCTTCCTTCTTTCCCAACCATCTATTATTCTATCATTTATTTTATTTACAAAGATAGAAAGGTATATCTGAGAAAGCAAAAAATCCATTCAATTCCATCATGTGGAGCAATTACCCTTGACATGGTTTTATTCCAGACTTCCTTTTATGTAAAATAACAATAAACTATGTTATTAAAATGGACTATTTTCTTACTACAGCTCTGCATGGTAGATATTTAACTGCATTTAACAGTTTGTAAAACTAAAGAAAATACAGTTTCAGTAAATTGTCTCAAGTTATAAAGCTTAGTAAGTAGCTATGTTCATATTATCATTGAGGAAGTCTGGCTCCAGAGTATTCAAATACGAACCTGTACTGCCTCCCATATAAAGGTCACATATGTGTGTGTGTATTTAGTCTTTATGCTAATGAAGTCATATTACATCTCATGAATATATTCACATGCTCATAAATAGTTATATATCCTTCTTTATGACAGTATCATCTTTTACTATATGGGTATACTATGGAAGATTTACTGTCTATATATACCATACTGCATTAGCTTAATAAATTCCCTAGGTATGAATATTTAGCTTGTTTTCTATTTTTCAGTATTACAAAAAAATAAAAAACAATTTGGACATTCATGTCTCTGTACTATTTCAAATAATTTTAAGATAAGTACCTAGAGGACTTCCGGGAAGATGGCGTCAGAGTGAGACACCTCTCATCAGGCACTGTGAGCTCGATTCAAATCTGCCATAGAGGCAGCTTCTTGACAGAAGAAAAAAAGCAACAAAAAGGTGAACAATGCTACGAAAACTGAAATACAGCTCATCAAAATCTGGAAGGCCAACCAGGGAGAGCAAAGAAGCCCATCTGTGCAGTCCCGGTGCCACACCGCTGAGTGGCAGCCACCATTGAGCCAGCCCCTGGTGTGGGGTCTACTGACAAAGAAATATAAAATGACCTTCTGCATTCCCAGCGACCAGAAGTGGAGGAGTAAGCAACTCTTGAACTCCACATCCTAACCAGGCAGCATATCAAGGCACCTTCGACAGTGACTGGAACTGTTGCATCCCACGCAACACGGGGTAGACCGAGCGGACCAGCCGCCTTTGCCTGCCGGGGCCAAGGAAGAAGGAGAGTGTCAATGGCCGGTCCCACCACCCTGGGGAGTTGGGATAACCCCCCCGCACCGAGCCGGTAGTCTAGTCAGCAGTCAGGCACTGCAGGATCTCAGCTTTATTCGAACAAGCAATAGTATATATAGGAAGGTCAGATAAGGTGAAGCTGGGGCGGGAGCCAATGGGAGCAGATTTCATCACCGGTTGCTGTGGGGGAGGGAGGTAGGCCGTTTCTTGACCCACCCACTGATTTTCCTAGGGCAGAGGAGTCATATTTGACAAAAAAAGGTCAGAGCCTGTGAGTGCCGAATGCCACATGACATGGGCTGCCCCTACACAGAACACGTGGTACGACCAACCTAAGCCCGCACGGGGCCATCCCAACTCACCTCTCCCTACACAGCCAGAGCAGAGATCAACTGCACTGCAGAGTTTGAATCAAAACTGTCGCAGGAGCAGTTTCTTGATGGAAGGAAAGAGAAGCAAAGCAGCAGAAAAGTGAGTAAAGCAACAGGGACAGTTGGTCGGAACCCAGAGAGATCAGAGAGAACTGGGGAGACAGCACCTGCATGGCAGTAGCAGCCATCATCTTCTCAGCCGCCATTTTGTCTGCCACCCACAGCAGCAGGGATCCACCCAAAAATTCTGCAGAGGCCAAATCAGGTCTGTTCTTACAAACTTGCAGCAGGGATTTTTATTTTGTTTCTTGTAGTTGTTTTTTGTTTTCTGGGTTTTTTTGTTTTGTTTTGTTTCATTTTTACTCTGTTTTCACTTTGCATTGCTTTGATTTATCTATATTTCTTCGGAGGATTGGTTGCTTTGTTAGCTTTTACTAGACCCTAGAAGTCAACACCTGAAACCCACCAAAGACGTCAATAGAGCAGGCAGAAGAAGTACCAGAGTAATTGGAACTCATACAAGATACCATTCACAGAGAGAAAATAAAAATAAGAAACCTATAAATTCAGAGAAAGCGTACAAGAGCAGCAAAGATATAAATTTAAGAACAGGGAAACCATGGGAAGGAAAAATACCAAAGAAACAGTGAGTCAACACAACCCCACAATAACAGAACTCAACGAAACTGAATGGCAGAGATTGTCAGAAGAACAATTCAGATCTTTAATAATAGAAACATTACAAACTTCCAGAAAGAATGCAGAGAGAGAGCTGGAAAGAAATAAAGGAACAAATAAACAAAGAATCTGACACCCTGAGCAGGAATCATAGAGAAGCCTTGAAGAAAGTGAAGGATGTGAAAGATGCAATAATAGAAGTGAAGGCATCAATACAAACTATACACAGTAGATTAGACCACATGGAAAACAGAATATCACTCCTAGAAGATGACCATTCCAAAAATGAATCCATTCTACATAATCTAGAAAAAAACAATTAGACAGTATGAATTGGACATCGATAAGATCTGGGCCAATTTTAAAAGAGCTAATCTAAGAATAATAGGCATAGAAGAGGGATTAGAGGTTGAAACTAATGGAATAAACAACCTTTTCAAAGATGTAATATCAGAGAATTTTCCAAACATAGAAAGAGAAGTTGACACACAGGTGCAGGAAACATATAGAACCCCCTCTAGACAAGACCAAAGAAGAGGTTCACCACGCCACATAATAATCAAACTGAGTAATGTAGAAGATAAGGAAAGAATTCTAAAGGCAACAAAAGTAAAAGGCCAAGTGACATTTAGAGGCAAACGAATTAGAATCACTCCAGACCTCCCAAACCAAGTCATGAAAGCCAGGAGGGGCTGGAGTAACATATTCCAAACTCTGAAAGAAAATAACTTGCAGCCAAGATTCTCCTACCCAGCAAAACTCTCTCTCAAAATTGACAGGGATATAAAAACCTTCCATGACAAACAGAAACTGAAAGAATTTATGTCTTCCAAATCAGCACTAGAGAAAATACTCAAAGAGATTAATACAAAGAAGTAATATCACTAACAACTAATTGTCAGAACCAGAGAAACAATAATTTCCAGGAAGCAAACAACTAAGCAAAGAAGAAGAAACACTACAGCAAACAGAAGTCAAATCTCAAAATGTTAGGAATTAAAAATCATCTCTCAATAATCACACTGAATATAAATGGTCTCAACTCCCCAATAAAAAGGCACAAGGTGGCAAAATGGATTAAAACCCAGAATCCATCTATATGCTGCCTGCAAGAAACACACCTTACAAGCAAAGATTCCCACAAACTAAGGGTGAAGGGCTGGAGTAAGGTAATCCATGCCAATGGAACTCGAAGACAAACAGGAATAGCAACTATGATATCGGATAAATTAGATTTCAAGCCTAAGCTCATCAAAAGAGACAAAGAAGGTCACCTTTTACTAGTAAAAGGAACAATCCAGCAAGAGGAAATAACAATTATCAACATCTATGCCCCAAACATAGGTGTAGATACTTTCATAAAACAAATTCTGCATGATATAAAGTCACACATAGATCCCAATACACGAATACTGGGAGACTTCAATACTCCTCTCACATCACTAGACCAATCTTCTAAACAAAAGGTCAGTAGAGATGCCTCAGACCTAAAGAATACCATAAACCAAATGGACCTGTTAGACACATATAGACTCTTTCACCCAACTACAGCTGAATTCACATTTTTCTCAGCAGCTCATGGAACATTATCCAAAATAGACCACATTCTGGACTACAAAGAGAGCACTGGCGAATTCAAAAAATGTAATATAATTCCCTGCATCTTATCAGACCACAGTGGAGTAAAACTAGAAATCAACTCTAAGAAGACCCAGAGTAACCATGTAAACACATGGAGACCACAGTGCTAAACAAGGAATGGGTCATAGAAGAAGTAAGGGGAGAAATTAAAAAATTTCTAGAAAACAACAAAAACAGAGACACAACATATCAAAACCTCTGGGACACCTTAAAGGCAGTACTAAGGGAAAAATTTAGAGCACTGAGTGCCCATATAAGAAGAACGGAAGCCGGGCGTGGTGGCACACGCTTGTAATCCCAGCATTCGGGAGGCTGAGACCAGAGGATCCGGGTTCGCGGCCAGCCTCAGCTACCTAGTGAGGCACTTCGCAACTTAGTGAGACCTGATTTCAAAATAAAGAATAAAAAATAGTGCTGGGGGTATAGCTGGGAGGTAGAACGCCACTGAGTTCAATCCCCAGTACCGCAAAAAAAAAAAAAAAAAAGAAGAACGTAAAATCACCAAATAAATAACCTAATGACACAACTCAAAGCTCTTGAAAAACAAGAACAGTCTAACCCCAAAGCCAGTAGAAGACAGGAAATTATGAAAATCAGAGCAGAAATTAATGAAATAGAGAATTATAAAAACAATACAGAAAATCAACAAAACCAAAAGTTGGTTTCTTGAAAAAATAAACAAGATAGATAAACCATTAGCCAAACTAACCAAAAGAAAGAGAGAATCAACCAAAATTACCAAAATAAGATTTTGATATATATGTATATAATATACATATATAATCATATATGTACATATAAGTCTGATATATATAAAATATATAAATATATTTTCTCTTAAAGCTCACATTTATAGTTCCAAAATTATGACAATCTGAATATATAATTTTGAGCTTTACTTTCACTTAGCATATTGTAATTAGATTTGTAAGGCAGAATCAAGTATGTTTTTAAACTAGCTAATGGAAGGATGAAATAAGACAGTAAAAAGCATACACTTTGGTTTGTGACTGTCAAGCCCATAAAAGCATCTGGCGAATGGTAAGCAATTTTGGCATATAAATTAATGGAGCTAAATCTTCATCAGTTAGCAAATGCTGATCAAGTCCCACACAGCTAAAGCCGTCCTAGCAGCTGGGGCCTGGGAAGTGGTGGTGGGAAAGACAGGGTCCCTACTGTTGGCAGCTTCTATCCTGCAGTGGGAGAAAGTTAGGGAAATGCAGTACATTCCAGAGGAGTGGGGCTCACTTTGCTTTCACACCATCTAGAAAGAATGGTTTTTGCAAAGCAATGAACGGTGTATACCATAGTCTAAAAATAGCATTGAATTTACTTATAGGAAGGAATGTTCTAATTGCTTTAAGAATACCCAGTTGCACACAAGTATTTTGTTAATTAAAAAGGAGTATCCGTTCAAACTCCTGTATGCACTACATATGAGCTGATGCACGAGGTTAAAATGGATGCAGATGCATTTCTTTTGTGCTTCTCTCTAATCAGACTGGACTTTCTCCAACATGTGAAGGATGAAGGCATAGGATTCCATACTTAGTGACATCTGTGAAGACCCTATTTCTTTTTTTTTTTTTTTTTTGCGGTACTGGGGATTGAACTCGGGGGCATTCTACCTCCGAGCTACACCCCCAGCCCTATTTTTTAATTCTTTATTTTGAAACCGAGTCTCACTAAGTTGCGGAGTACCTCACTAGGTAGCTGAGGCTGGCCACGAACCCGGATCCTCTGGTCTCAGCCTCCTGAATGCTGGGATTACAAGTGTGCGCCACCACGCCCGGCTTGAAGACCCTATTTCTAATTAATACTAGTTTCATTTTGGCTGGCCAGGTAAGAAGATACATGGTAGCAAAAGATTTATAAGATACTAATCTGTTCTTTAAAAAAATAAAACCAATGCTTGAACTGAAAAAAAAAAAAAGATAAGTACCTAGAAATAAGAATGCTTACAAAGAGTATTTTCACCTTAAAAATTTAATATATTATACCAAAGTTGTATTTATCTCTTCAGCAACTGTGTATGAGATTGTTCCTTTTCTTTTCCTTTAATTCTTTTTATTTTCCTGTAATGGGGATATAGAGATTGAACCTAGGGGTGCTTTACCACCGAACTACAACCCCAGCCTTTATACAACCTCAGCCTTTATATTTGTTTTTTTTTGTTTGTTTGTTTGTTGTTTGTTTGTTTATTTGTTTTTTTTGAGGCAAGGTCTCCCTAAGTTGCTGAGGCTAACTTCCAACTTGTGATCCTTCTTCCTTAGCTTCTCAAGTTGCTGGGATTAGAGGCCCACACCATTCTGTCTTATGTGCTTTCCTTTTATTCTTGCCAATATTGGACTCTACTCTCATTAGTATTTTTAAATACTTGGTAACCTGAAAGTTAACAAATATCAATGTTTGTTTTATTTCCATTTATTTCTAAATGAAGTTAAACATTGAATCTTTTTAAGTATACAAGTGATGATGTGAGACTATAATGCACCAATAAAGCATATTATAAAAAAAGGATACAAATAGGGAATGAAAAACTGAGAAAAATAAACAAACAAACAAACAAATAAGTGATGCCTATTTATTCTTCTACAATAGTCAAGATAGATGAATATGAAATAAAAAGTCTTTCTTCTATTCTTCTCTTTAGAAGTATCATTGCAACAGTTTAATACATTACCTTCTAGAGATTTTAAAAACTACTCATGTTTTTTTGTATTATATATTTGTTAAATTTTGCTTTTATATAAGTAGAAATACCATCTGCAACTTGATTTAATGCTTAAAAGTATGTCATTTTTCACTTCTCTTCAATAGTTACATAGTATTTCATTTTGTGAAGATACAATAATGTAAAAACAGTTCTGTTTACAGACATTTAGATTATAGATTTTTTTAGCAAATATATATTAAGTACCTAACTATATTCCAGGAATGCTCTAGAAATAAATAACACAAAGTCCCTGCTCTGATTATTTCCATTTTGCAAATAATGCCACAATGGACATTCTTGTACTCTTTTTTTTTTTTTAATTTCAGGGCTGAGGATCCAACCCAGGCCTTGTGCATGCTAGGTAAGCACCCTACCACTGATCTATAGCCCTGGCCCTCTTGTACATTTTTGCATGTATATAAATATAAAATATTTCTGTAGGAAAAGGTATAGGCCTTTAAATTTTTGATAAATGAACATATAAGAGCTCATCATTAAGTATTAGTTGAGTGAAGGAATAAAGATTGCTCTTTAAAGCTAAATTATAAAATCAATACATAGGCAAATTTTATTTTAGTGTGCATAGGGTTTACAAATTTGAACTTAATCTCCAATCTTAAAACAGAGTTAACTAAAATGAAGATTTCTGTCATCTCTTGAAAAATCAGAATCTTTGATAATACTGAGTCTACATTTGCACAGAGCAACTGGAGCCAAATAATGAGTGAGTAGTGACTGTTTGCCATAGTCTTTACCATTCCAAACTGCATTATACCAGACCATTTCAATCATTTGTGTTACCTGCCTGGCTCCTATAACTTTTAAATGTATTATTTTCATTAGGGAACAAAGTAAATGATGACTAAAAGAAACAGAATTAATTTCAATCTAATGTTTAACAATTACCTCCTATATTAATTTATATAATAAATTGTCAGATAAAGTGCTATCAAGATTAGAAGCATAGAAAAAGGAGAGTCTGGAGGTGAATGATGGCAATACCTTTCCAAACATACATTGAAGATAGACTATTTTAATCAAAATAACCACCTGTGTATTTCAATGGCAGATTATAGTATGGTGGTTAAGGGCTAGGCTACCTGAGTTTGCATCTTGGTTCTGACACTTATTAGTTGAAGGACTTTTAGCATGTTGTTTTACTTCTTTGTGTAATGCTTCCTTATCTGCAAAAGGGATAACAATGAATCCTAATTCATAAGTTTGCTGTGATATTTAGATGAGTGTCTAATTACTAACCCATAGTAAGCTGTAATTATAATATGGATTTATTGCTCACATATGAGTGCCTTTGAATTTATGCTCCCAATAACTACTTAATTCCTTTTTTCCCCCTAAATTCTCACAAGGCAACCATCTGATGCTTCGTATATGACATGACTTTAGGGAGAATGCACTTAAATCCTTTCAAGGTTTCCAAGGAGTAACTACCTGCAGCATTCTTGATTTGATTATCTGAGTCTTTATCAATCAGTACATCAGTGAGATCTACTGCCAGAGAAACAGAACTTAGTGACAGCTTGCAAGTTTTTATTACCAGCAACAGTGTTTGGCTATGGAGTTTCCTTAAGTAAGCTGGCAAAAGATTTAGCTTTTTGAGGCTGATATTGTATTCACCTATTTTGTTGGCCCTACAAACTAATCCATAGTCATATGTATTTAAGAGTTTGAGACCATGGGAAGTGAGCTCACCTTTGGAAGGTGAATCTTGAGCAAAACATTTTGATATATTATTAACAGAATACTTTAGGCTGTACTGATGAAATCCATTAACATGTTTACATTTACTGGGTCAAAGTTATCTTTACACTACCCATATAGAACACTACACATATA
>PVLC010017306.1:14913-34039 GCA_004027655.1 Graphiurus murinus
GGCTGGGGGTATAGCTCAGAGGTAGAATGCCCCTGAGTTCAATCCCAGTACCAAAAAAAAAAAAAAAAAAAAAAAAAAGGAGGCGCAAGAGTGGCCCATGTTCATGGGATCTAATTGCTATATATTAAACTATTTAGGTAAAGGTAGTATCGAAGAGTACTAGCATACTGAAGTCATACTTAAATTAGTAGCTTAGAGACAATAACCTTCAAGGATGGTGGGGCATGCTTCAGGATATAGCATAGGTACTATATTGGAGATCTGTGTATGGCACTGCATTTTTAGTAGGAATATTTGGATCTGGAAGCCGAGAAGGAAAGCAAGAATCACCCATTTAGAAGCACTTCCAATAACCTACTGAGGGAACTTTGTGTTTTGCCTCCCACAACTCAGTGCTTAGCAAAGTTAGAGATCCTCGTCTTCAAAGGTTCTCTTGCGAGGGGGCAAAGATCCACTAAACTATAAGGTATGCCTAGTTGTAGGACACTTTTGGTCATTTGTACCCAAAATCCAGCAAGCAGAATGAATTGATAGGCAGAGGATGAAGCTGCTTTTACAAACTAGGGACTAATAGAACCAGGTGTTTCACTTGGGTGCCTCTTGTTATTTCTTTGCCCTAGGGTACTTGTGACTAAATATATGCAGCAACACCAGACCAGAAAGAGTACCATTTCCAAGGGTTAAAATACCTTAGAAAAGAATGCTTATTACCAGGAAAATCAACATGATATACTGAACAGATAGTTCAGAGTGAGGGGACTATGGAGTGGAGAGTGAGGAAAGGACCAGGTGGCCAGAGACCAGTTACAGTGACAAAGACTATTCCTTGTCCTTTTAATGTCCCTTTTTTAACCTTATCCTTTGGAAGAAGAGTTTATAGGAATCATGGAGGAGATACACCACAACATTGTTATAAACTGATTTATAGTTTCTTATTGCTCTACTACTGTGTTTGCAACAGATCAACCTTTTCCTGCACAACAGATCAAGCTTTTCCTGCATTGCTTTCAGGCAATGATTAAGCACAAGTGAGATACTAGAACTGGTCATTCTTGCCCAATTTGGAATTCCTCTAATGGACAATATTGGCTTACAGTTACCCATTATTCTGGCCAAGACTCTGAGAATTGCACTGCCAAATAGACTCTCTTCATTCTTCCTTCTCTTTCTGCTTTCACTTTCAAAGTGCTTTGCAATTTGAGACTCTCCGCCTTCTCCTGCTCCTTCTCCCTTTATTCGTCACAGGCATTTTCTTCCACCACTTGCACATCTAAACCTGCTTAGCATTTGCTTCTCAGAAGATAATAACTGACACACTGGGTATTGTCTTCTAATTTCAGCCATTGAAAATGACACCCACATAAGATGATTAGAATGATTTAAGATCATCAATTGGAAAAGCAGAGCATAGCTTAAACCTTTGCTTCTAATAGAATGTTTTATGTTTTTGTTTCTCCTTAGGGAGTGTCAAGAATTGATCTAGTTTTGTTCAACTGCTATTTAAAAACTCCAAAATTTTTATGAATTTAAGAATAACTGATGGTTAACACCATTCTCATATATGTTAATTTTAGAAATATTAATATGTCTGTTGAACTATAATGGACTGAATCTATTATTTGTATGGTGGCCCTGGTGGGACACTGATGCACAGAACCTTGTATGGTGATTCTGAGAGGAATGTACTGTGAGGAAATATAAAATATTGTTTTAGAAGAGAAAACACTTGTAGCAACACACATAGGCAACCAGAACAATTCATTAATTGACAGAATTCATACAAGTAGCCTTAAAAAGAGGGAAGAGATACTAAAAGAATTTGTTTTTTGACTGGTAAAAAGAACCTGAATATACTTAATGCAAGGTCCTAAGAGGAAAGGGGAGGAGGGAGCAATACTATCAGCAAAACACTGGGTGACACTGGAGAATGGTCCCAACATATTCCCTAATATATATTTTAACCTTAGCCTGTACACTGTAGTAAATTTGTTTGTTGAGAATGTCTTAAAAATAAAGCATACTGAGCCCACTTACCAGAGAAACTAAAATATAATCCTAAGGATATGGTTTTAGGAAGAAAACCCTCATAACTCCTCTCCCTATCCTTTCTGGGAAGTGGCAAGGAAAAGATAACCACTGGCAGAAAATACAAGAGGAGTCTTTGGGGTGTTCTAAATATATTTCATCAAAAGCACTCACTGTTTAATTATTAGTAATTCACACAGCCTTCTAAACAGTGATGGAAAACAAGCAGAGTAACCTTCCTCGTGTTGAAATTTGTTATATTGGCTTTTCTGTGACCCTGGATAAAGTGGCCTCATCTTATCCATCTATTTCCACCTCTGTTGTCCAATATAATCTCTCACCATGTCCAGCTAGTTTCCCCACTGCTGTTGAACATACCACACTTACTCCTGTCTTGCTACCTTTGTTTGGAGGGTCTACCTGCTCCTTTTGGTCAGATCTGCTCATCTTTCAAGTCCTCATTATAGCCTTTACATTATGGGTTCAACTCACAGAACTCTCTCTCTATGCATTACATAACTTATTGCTTTCAAAATATGCTTTCTTTTACCGGGAATGTTTGTTTAATGTTATTTGTTTTTTCTTCTCAACCAGACTCTAAACTCCTCAAATACTTAATTCCTTTGGCAAAGACTCAGAATTACAGAACTTTAAAACTGAATGCTTTATGTCCATTCAATTCTATTGGTTATATCTTCAAAATAGAGCTGAAATCCTCTCACTTCCCATCATCTTGGATCTAGGCCCCCTCATCTCCTTCCTGAATTACTGCAATAGCTTCCTAATAGATGTATTTTGAACATTGTACAGTGCGATGCTTTTAAAGTTTTGTCACACCTCTATAGAACGCAGTTGCCCACAAGATCCTTATGTGATATTTCCTCTCCATCACTCTAACTTCATCTCCTACTATTCTCTGCCTGCCTACTCACCCTGCCTTGTTCTTCATCTGCCTTGTTCTTCCACAAACATTCAAAGCACCTAGAGCATTAGCTCTAGTTTTTTCTTCTGCCTGGAGGACACCTCCAGTTATATACTCAGCTAATGCTCTTTCTAAAATTTCTTCAACTCATCTCATCAAAAACGCCTACATTATTTAATTTTGCAGTTTCTACCTGTTTTGATTCCCCTTGATTTTTTTTAATACCATTTCCCTCTTCTTAACATACTATTTAGCTTTTTTGTTTGTTTGTTTTTGTGGTACTGGGGATTGAACCCAGGGGTTCTACTTCTGAGCTATACCTCCAGCCCTATTTTATTTTGAAACAGGGCCACTGAGGCTGGCCTTGAATCTGTGAGTTCCTGTCTCAGCCTTCCAAGCATTGGGATTACAGACGTATGCCATCACACCAGTATATTACTTAGTTTTAAAATTGTATGTAGTATTGTCTGCTTTTTCTACCCCTATTCCATTAAGAGAAGTGGTCTGCTTTATTCTGGGATGTAGCCTAAGAACCTAAAACAGTGCTTGGTACATGCAAGACATTCAGTAAATGTTTGGTAATCCATTCGTTGATGGACATCTTGGCTGTTTCCATAGTTTGGCAATTGTGAATTGTGCAGCTATAAACATAGATACACATGCATCGGTCATATAGTTTGGTTTCCATTCTTTTGGGTAGATACCCAGAAGTGGTATTGCTGGATCATATGGTAAGTTCATTCCTATTCGTCTGAGGATCCTCCATACTGTTTTCCAAAGTGGTTGCACTAATTTGCAATCCCACTAACAATGTATTAGGGTTCCTACTTCTCCACACCCTTGCCAGCATTTGTTGTTGTTTATGTTTTATGGGATATGTACACAATGGACTTTTACTCAGCCATAAAGAAGAACAAAATCATGTTATTTGCAGGGAAATGGATGCAACTGGAACACATTATGTTGAGATTAGTCAGTCACAAAGAGTAAAAAAGCATATGTTCTCCCTAATATGCGGATGCTAGGGAGAAGATGGGGCATAAGAGGGACTCCAGATGAAAAAGGAGAAATCCTAGATAAGCAAGTTGACTTAACTGATGGTGATGTAGGGGTGCGGGGAGAGGACACAGGGACCCCTAATGCACATGATGTATTTTCACAAATATATCAAAGTCAATCACTAAACTGAACTTGAGAAGGAGGGAGGGCGAGGGAGTGGGGTGGGAATTGGGGAAGAGGTTAAACAAGAAATGCGTGTATATATGCCTTTATCAGCTTGTACCTAACAAATATGTTATGATTACAATGCACCAATTAATAAAAATAAAAGTTTGGTGAACTTATTTTGAGGCTAAATTTTCTTTCTGCGAGGCAAATGTAGTTTGGTTGTGAGCCTACTATGCTTACCAGCTTCTGTGTTAGATAAAAGGTAAAAACCAGAGGAGCCTAATCCTGGGGCTAGCCCCAGCTCTTGAAATCACTGCAGCTGGGAGCCCATGGGGCTCAATTTCGCATTTGGACCTCACAGGTTTAGAGAACATAAGAGATATGTTAAATAGCTAAAGGGTTTTGCTCGTTTCTAGGACTGGTTGAGGGATGGGAAGGGCAAACTTCCTCTCCTTTGCAGTGTTTCAATTCTCAGCGTGGATGACTTTGAACTTGCCCTTACCAAAACAAATCCTGTATTGCTGGGACTGGGCGGTGCGACGCGGACCCTGCCCTTCTCCAGGCGGCTTCATTGCCCTCACTTAGGTGGTTAGGCGGTGCCTAATGATCACTCTTCTCCGGGCCCAGCTATCCAAACTACAGGACCGAGGCGGCGTCTCCTCCTCGCCAGGGGGCCCACAAGTCGCCGACGGGGCAGCAGGGCCGTTCCAAGACAGGCGGCGGAGCGAACACCCGGGCTAGGCCCTGCGGTGCGTCACGGAACCACGGCAGCGCCATTCCGCCCTCCCGCCTGCATGACGCACGACGCACGCATGCACGCACGCGCCGGCCCTCTGCACGCACGCGCGCTGTGCCATCATGAGGGTGGCGGCCCTCATCAGGTAACGAGCCGCAGCCGCCTCCCTCCTCCCTCCTCCCCTCCGGCTTTAAGCCCCTTCTTGCCGTGGTGGCGCCCAGACCCTGGTCTCCCCTCGGTCGGAGCCTGGAGTAGCTGCCCAGCGGCTCCTCCGATCACGGGAAAAGGCGGAGCCTCCGGCTTTGCCCTGCCCGCTGGACCAGTCTCGCCTGGCTCCGCCTCGCCGGCTGCCTGTGCATCTTAGGTCCACACGTGGATTCACCCGGGCAGGAGTCTTTAAAGACTGCCGACGCCAGGTCGCGTCGTGGTGGTTTAATTACTCCGGTGCGGCCCAGCTTCGGGTTTTTAAAAGCTCTATTGGGCCATGAAGTTTGAGAGCCAGTACTTGCTTGACTCCACTTAATACCTCTTGCATTTTTCTTCCCTGCGTCCTTTGTCTTCTATAGCTCTCTGTAGTCCTCCAGTCGTAGGGGTCACAGAGTCCTGCCTTTCAGCTTAGGCTATTACCAATTTCGCCCCCTCCCAGTAAGACTGCTCTTCCTCCTCTTCCATCCCACTTGTGTGACTTGACCAGCAAGTCATGCATTGCTTACTGCACGCCCTCAGCCTTTTTATTTTGAAACAGTGTATCACCAAGTTGCTGAGGGTCTTGCTAAATTGCTGAGGCTGTCTCGAACCTTTTGTCTCAGCCTCCCAAGTACTGGGATTACAAGTCTGCGACCCCAAGTCCAACCTTCGGGCACCCATCTGCCTTGGAATTTAAGGACTGAGAAGGCATCTCTTCCCTTCCGGAGAGGAGTTGTACCAGTTTTGTACTTCCTTAGGCTCCTGATTGGTTTAGAGACCTTATGTTAACATCTGCCATATTCAGAAAGGATTTGAAATATGTAGTAACTTATCATATTTTGGTGTCTGAATAAGTTCTATGATTAAAGTTAGGCTATTTAAAATGTGTTAATAATCTATAACTTGAGGTAGGAGGGAACACACTAGCAGTATTAAAAAGGAAATGTGGACCAAAATAATTTGTTTCAAGAGATTTGGACCAGAATAGACTGAGATACATTACAAAGATGCTTTTTTGTAAATACATAGAAGATTTCATAAATGTTTAATTCCATGTTTTTATACTGAAGATTTTATAAACATTCAGTTCCCTAGGTAATTGATAGTGGTTGACAATATTGACCTATTAAAGACTTGACTTTCTCTGTAGGTACTGGAATATTTCAATTCCTCTTACTTCAGTGGCATTCTTAGGAAACTAAACTATACTGTCACAAAAATCATCGTTATTTAGTACATTTCCTCTAAAGGGAATGATTAAGCTTTAAACATTGTGGTTTTCATTTGAGTAATTCACACTCATGTTCAGTTTACCAAAAGTCTAAGGATTAAATTAATACACAACTGATTACTTAGAAGTATTGAAGGGGAGGAGAGAAGATTGGTATAGTCTGTTACACTAGAGATTCTGTGCATTTATTACTTTTGTAATAATTTACTGAAAACAATGCTGGAAAATTCTTGCTAAACTTTAAGACCTATATAAGTGTTAGGAAATATGTCATAAGAATTAATACACAAGCATATGAATATACGCATATATATGCATATGATATATGTATGCCTATGAATTATCTATTACATATATATGTTACATATAATTATGTATTTCATATAAGTATACATTTAAGTCTGAACACAGAATTATTTGCAAATGTATGTGTGTATGTATGTGTATGACTAAAGAGGTAGGATATGAGTGTATGTTTTAAGGAATTAAAGAAACATATTCTTCCATAAATTTAGGTAATGCAGTATCTTAATACATAAATATGAATTCATCAGATTTTATAGTTGAATGACTCCTGAGGATTATCTAGGCAGGTCATTTTCTAATTTTATAATGAAGCAAATAAACCCAGGGACATATGATAGCTTAGTATCCTAGAATTGGAAATAAATTCTCAGCTGTAGGATTTCTCACCTAAAATATGTAGTTGAGCCTGGGTGTCCATGGGAGTTTTGTTTCAAAGCCTCCATGGGTACCAAATCCTGCAGATGCCAAGTCCCTCATATAAAATATAACCAATGCATACCATCCTATATACTTCAAATCACCTTTGGATTACAAATAATATTCACTATAATGTAAATAGCTGTCATACTATATTATTTAGCAAAAGATGACCAAAAAAAGTCTATATATTTAGTACAGATGCAGGGTTTTTTCAGATATTTTCAAATGGATGAATCCACAGATGTGGAACTCCCAGATATATAGAGTGTCCACTGGAAGATGGACTGTGCTTAAGACTTCATGGAATTTTAAAGAGAGTAAGGTCATCAGCCTTTCCGAAAGTTGTTTGCCACTGAAAACCTTTTGTTTCTAGAGTACTCGGCTAACATTTTGTTAGACACTTGTGTTCTGTAGAATACAACCTAGGAAATCATACTTTGAAATCATATTTAAAATGTTGACATATTTTAATATAAATTTTAAATTTAAGTTCTGATTGTGGATATCCACTTTTCAATCTTTAATATTTCATAGAATTGGTTTCTTTTTGTTTGGAGGGGGTATAGACCAGTGAATTCAATAGGGGAAGTTGTAAAAGACCTACTTGGGAGAATATGTGAATCTGAAGAAAGGAAGCAAAGGCTGTTTTGTACTTCCCTTTGCAAATTTAAGTATTTTTTTTTATTTGCAAAGTATTTTATATGTTAAGTTAAAGCACTATCACAAACCAAGAGTTACCATACTTTATTTAGAGTGTTCTTTGTTAAAATGGTATATAATTTTGCATACTTTTAACTAGCAACTTTAGACATTCAGATTCATTTGCATAGTTTGCTTAAGATAGGGAAATTAATGTGCATCTTATTGCATTCTAATTTTGAAACATTTCTTCATATATTCTAAAAAGCTGAGTAAATAATGTGTTCCATTTTGACACCTAGCGATTCTATGTTGAATACTGGTCAGTAACTGATATTTACCTCATTCTGTCTCCATTTTATTTTTTAGTGGTGGGAAGGACAGTTGTTATAATATGATGCAGTGCATTGCTGCTGGGCATCAGATCGTTGCTTTAGCAAATCTAAGACCAGATGAAGACCAAGGTCAGTGTATGCCTTTATTGTGAAGTTCTCTAAATGACAGAAACTGAGCTTCATAATTGTACTCTATTATGCAGTAGATGAAGGGATATTTATGTATATTTATCCATATTAGAAACTAGATTCTGCATAGAATTTAGCATTAAGTGTTTTCACTTATCCTGATAACAACTCTGAGAAAATGGCATTATTAATCTTATTTTAATAGACAGGAATATTGAAGCTTCCAAATAAAATAGCAAAACCTTGCAGATCTGAGAGTTGAATCTTCTTAATTCCGACTGCACTGCTATCCCATCTCATCACATCTTCAAGTGTTGCAGGCAGTATATAGGTAGGTAGGATGCAGCCTCATGCCTCAAGGACCTTGGGAAGTAACATATTCTTAATTCATAGTATAGAAATGTTACTATTAAAAAGAGGAAGTTCAGATGATGGGAGCCAAACCTGTGAAACTTGATAGAAGCATAAAGCAGTATTTGTTGATTTATGATACAGGTACATCCACATATGATCCATAGATCTCATTTGGCTACTTTTTTCAGTTTCCTTCATAATGAAATTTCTTCAATTATATTTTTTTTAATGAATATATATATTCATCAATTTGTTTTTTTTATATTTCATTAGACATATAAAACTATAGATGTTAACTGCTGAAATGTAAGGGAGAAAAGATTATTGCTACTTTCCCACATGGCTCTTCTAGGAAATATTTTTTAAAAATTTCTATCATTATTTATTTGTGTATTATTTAAGCAGTAGTTTGATAAAGTATCAATACAATTTTTAAAATACACTTTTATTTTTATCATTCCCTTTACTGAACTTCTTTCCAGGCCCTAGCTTTTGCTTTATTGTTATTTGGGAATGGATTAAATGAATAGTATATGTAAAAACTTTAATCATAGTTCCTGGTAATGAAGTAGGTATCCTGCAAATTTAGTTCAATCACAGTCTATCACTAAATATTTTTCTTTCTTCCTTCCTTGCCTCTTTCCCTCCTCAGTCTGTCCCCTCCCTCCTTCCCTTCCTTCCTTCTTTCCTTTCTTCCTTCTTTCCTAGAGTTGCCAGTCTATTGTATTTTTGTTTTTATATCATTTGTAGTTGTTTTGCATTCATTTTATCTTTCCCCCTATATCCCTAAATAGATCTTAACCTTTAAGTACTCCTTAGCACCTGGGACAGCTCTATGACTTTGTTAGGAGTTAGTTCAAAGATTTTGGGTAACCAGTGAATAACGAACTCACTTGAATTAGCCGTGGGGTAGTGATTAATTATTTCAGTCAGATATTTGAATTTTCTTCTGTTATCAAGATTACATTCCAAATGTAATATTGGAAGTGATGTGGTAAAACAGAGATTAGAAGTATTTCATAGGGAGAAATAGAGCAAATACTATAGAGAATAAAGAGTAAATGCATACTCCAAGATTTTGTGCTGGGATCCTGATGATGAGTAATAGCTAATTTTTTTTAAAAATGAGTTTTTTAGACAATGACCTTCTAGTTCCAACTTTAAATAAGAGAGAAAACTCTGAGAGTGAGTGACAACTATACTGTAAACTCTGCATTACAAAAGAAGCAAAATCTCCTGTAAGCTTATGCTCTTACCAAAGGAAAGAAACCTTAACCCTTGTGGCTAGTCAGGGAAACAAATCTTATACACAATCTTGAGAGGTCTTAGTATTTTTTTAAAAAATAGATGTTTATATAACATATAATACAAATATGATACAACTATTATTTCCTTCCCTTGGATTTTTATCTTGTGTTCGGTTTTTCTGTATGAATTATTGTGTTTATCATGTACGGAATCATTAATGTATAATTTTCTATATATTCATGGTTTACTGGTAGAGTAGTAAAATCACAAACTGTATCTTTAAATTATACCTGTTAGTGGAATGGGAATATTAATTTAGAATATTGTTAGTGATAAAAAAAAAATTCAGTAGTAAATGGAAATAGAAGATTGTGAAGTAAAAAGCTAGAGAAAATTATCCGAAACTATAGTAATTTAGAAGAGAATAGGTTGCTGTGGGTTGGTAGGTGAGAGGGTTTAGCTAATATTGATTTAAAGTCAGCAGGAAGTTGGAACTATTGAATGTTTTCATTGAGTGATTTTTTTTTTTTTCCTCCTCAAACATGCTGTAAAAGGAACCTCAGTGAGAAATGACTGGAGTGATGACTCCACTGTAGAACAGTGTTGGTTAGAATGTATTCACGACTTTGGGTTTTCGGTAGGTAGTCTGAAAGGAAATTTATTCCCATCAATGCGGATAATGTGCATTTGTCATAGAATTTACAAAACCATTTCTTTAAATATGTCCTAGGAACTTTTGTGGCATGTTAATTGTGGTGCTTCAAGCAATGTGGAGCCTTTTAGTTTTACTTGATCTCATACCAGTTGTTATTATGTTGCTTCCATTAATAGAAGTTACACTGTGGTTAGGACTCAATGGAGCCTTAAAGGAAAATCGCGTACTAGTACTAAGTTTCTGAAGCCAATAAACTCTTAATTTTTTGTTTGTTTGGGGGTTTTTTTTGGTGATACTAGGACTGGAACCCAGGGATGCTCTACCTCTGAGCTATACCTCCAGCTTTTTAAATTTCATATATCAATTCGGTCTGGCTATGTTACTGCTCACTAGCCTTGAACTTTTGATCCTTCTATCTCAGCCTCCCAAATTCTGGGATTACAGGTGTGTACTACCACACCTGGCTTACATCATGATGTTTCTGGCTATGAAGCTCAAGTAAATTTTAAATAAATTTATTTTATATTAGTATGCTTTAATACTAACACATTTAATGGGCCAGTTTAACTTTGAGATGAGGAATGTTTTTAGGTAACATTTGCTATATCTCTACTTCCTAATGAGACCAGGAGTAAGACAGATTTATCATAATAATGTGAGTACCATTTCATAGGAAGTCAATCTGATATATTGATCAGAAACCTGGCAAACCATAATGAGATGGCATGTGATGATGGTTTTGTTTGTTGAAGGAGTACTTGCGATATCTTCCTTTCTTTTTATAGGATATTTTCATATTGAGTGGAAAGCCTGGGATTGTTTGGCATATATGCACACATACACAAGTAGATACATATACATTAAATTATATGTCCTTAAGTATTATCCTACAATATCGTATCCTGTATGTCTTCTTTGGAACACAAATACTTCCATGAAATCTAAGCATTCTGTGGATCAATAAACTTGAGAGATAGTTCATACTCTCTCCCCTTGTTGGGGACCTGAAAGCATATCTTGGGAAAAAATTACAACAGAGACATTTGTTTAGCATTATTTATCCTCATATTTTATAAACTTATTTGACACAGATTCCTTTCTCATCCCATACCTATTATATCTTTAAGGATTTGTATTCTATAGAATCCACTTTAGAAAATATTCTTCTTCAAGAAGATCCGGTTCGTGGCCAGCCTCAGCTACTTAGTGAGGCCCTCTGCAACTTAGTGAGACCCTGTTTCAAATAAAGAATAAAAAGTGGAGCTAGGGGTATAGCTCGGAGGTAGAATGCCCCTGAATTCAATCCCTAGTACTGCAAAAAAAGAAAATATTCTTCTTGAAAATTATTTTAACGTCTGCATAGTATTTTATTATATGAACACACTATAATTTTGAATCTGTTATAAAACGTGATAAATATCTTTGCAGATAATCTTTGTGTATATTCATTATTTTTCTAAAAAATATTTATGAGATTAACATCTATTCCAGTATATTTCTAAGTTCATTTATATCACCATAAGATCTGATGTGACTCCTCTGTTTTGAATATTTTACCAAGGTATTTGTATAATCTTGTCACAATCGGTGATTGTGTTATTGATTAGCTTAAGTTACCCTGTGTCTCTATACATATTTGTAATTGCTCTATCAATATTGAATTTATATATGTTTTGTTTAAGTACTGGGCATAAAATATGCCAAGAGCATCTACTTTATTTTACAAATATTTGTCACAATAATTAAGTGGATATTGAATTAAGAAAGGCTTTTCTTGTTTTTTTTTTTTTTTTTGAGGTACTAAGGATTAAACCCAGGGGCATTCTATCTCTGAGCTACACATCCAGTCCTATTTTATATTCTTTATTTTGAAACAGTGTCTCACTAAGTTGCAGAGGGCCTCACTAAGTAGCTGAGGCTGGGCGCAAACCTGAGATCCTCCTGTCTCAGCCTCCCAAGTACTGGGATTACAAATATGCGCCACCATGCCCGGCTAAGAAAGGCTTTTGTTTTTCTATAACTCTAAATGACTTCATGAATAATCTTGAATTATTTTAAAATATTTCTGTAATAAAATATTTAATTGAAAGACGGGCATGGTGGCACATGTTTGTAATCCTAGTACTTAGGAGGCTGAAACCAGAGGATCTGGGTTCGCGGCCAGCCTCAGCTATTTAGTGAGACTCTGTTTCAAAATAAAGAATAAAAAATAGGGCTGAGGGTGTAGCTCGGAGGTAGAATGCCTCTGTGCTCAATCCCCAGTACCCCTTCCCCAAAATTTAATTGAATAAACTAATCAAAATTTATTGGGTGCATTACTCTTCTCTTTAAAGGTTGTGTTTAGTTTTTTGTTTTTTGTGTTTTTTTTTGCAGTACTGGCGATTGAATTCAGGGGCATTCTACCTCCAAGCTATATCCCCAGGCCTATTTTTTATTCTTTATTTTGAAACCGAGTCTCACTAAGTTGCGGAGTGCCTCACTAGGTAGCTGAGGCTGGCTGCGAACCAGGATCCTCCGGTCTCAGCCTCCTGAATGCTGGGATTACAAGTGTGTGCCACCACACCGGCTCTGGTTGTGTTTAGTTTTAAAAAATTATGTATAGCGCTATTTGTAATTAGCAGTGGAGATGATTAGAGCTAATATGAACTAAATGCAGCTATGGATAAATGTGCTAATTCTTATATTTTACTATATAACTGCAGAGAGATATAGTAAGCCTGTAAGTTCAGTGTTTATATTTTAAGCAGTGAAACCCTACATGGGCTTGCAATTTTACTTTCTTTTTCACTGTGGTTTACTGATTATTTTTACTTTAATTGTTGCAGTGGGGTCTGATGAACTGGATAGCTACATGTATCAGACGGTGGGTCATCATGCCATAGACTTATATGCAGAAGCAATGGCTCTACCTCTTTACCGTAGAACCATTAGAGGAAGAAGCTTGGATACAGGACGAGTATACACCAGATGTGAAGGTGATGAAGTTGAAGATCTCTATGAGCTTTTGAAACTTGTTAAGGTATGTTGGGTTAGCAATGCATTGTTTTAATTTATTGTGTAATTTAGTGAATTTAATTTACCAAACTATTTAGTAATAAATAATTTGCTATTAATAGCCTACCTATTCTTTGAAAGGACATTTTATCATTTGGATATAGGAAACAAAAAGTGAAAGGTTGGATGTTTTCCCTCATAATGTGGAAGCTAGGGAGAAATTGGGATACAGAAGGGATTTTTAACAAAGGAGGAGAAACCCTAGTAGAGTGATGGAAGGCCCCTAAGTGAGGGAGATGGGAAGGAGGAAGGGAAGCCTGATGAAGGAAACATTTCAGCAGACATGATGTACATACACAAATTTATCAATTCCAATCTCAATGTTGTGCATGCAGAGGGTGAGGGAGCAGAGGGGAGCTGGCAGAAGGCTCACCAAGTGCTGTGTGTATATATGCCTCTATCACTCTGAACGTTATCATGATGTGTGATTACAATGCACCAATAAAAATATTTTAAAAACCTGTTATGCTTTTTACTTAATTGCTATCTAAAATGATACTTTTGGCATAGTTTGGCTTTGCCAAATGATATTTAACTAAGTTTTCTTTTCCTTAGGATATTGATAGTTAATTTAATTATTTATGAACAAATATTATTATTATTTATTTTTATGGTACTGGGGATGGAACCCAGGGGCATTCTACCTCCAAGCTATACCCCCGAGCCCTATTTTTAATTCTTTTGTTTTGAAATGGGGTCTCACTAAGTTGCAGAGGGCCTCACTAAGTAGCTGAGGCTGGCTGTGAACCCAGATCCTCTGGTCTCAGCCTCCCTAGTACTGAGATTACAAGTGTGTGCCACCCCGCCTGGCTTGAAAAAATATTATTTGAATGTATACTTTGTGTTTGGCACATGGTACAAAACCCTTTAGGTAAGGGCAATGAACAAATCAGACCAAGACCTTTTCTGATGGATCACACTTCCCAGTGGAAGGTGGACAGGCAATAAACAAATAACATGCTTTGTATTGAAGACTACTATGAGAAAGTGAAACAGTCAAGGTGATAGCAGCTGATGACACTGTTGGATGGTGGTGTGATCCTTTATATGAGGTCAAGTGAGATCTTTCTGATAAGATAAAGATTAAGTAGACCTAAAAAAAGTGAGAGACTCTGAGCCTTGCTTAAATCTGGTAGAAAATTCTGAATTAAAACTTAAGTCACTGTATATGTTTGTCAGCTATTATGCACTCATTAATGTCAGTAGACAAAATTTAGGAGAGAGATACAGGGCTCATGTATCTACCAGGTATTATACTCAGTAAAGTTAACTAATGGAGATGATTTTGTATTATGCAATCATATTTTCATTATCATTGATAGCCAACTACTTGAATACAGTTCAGTATTCTTTTAAAATAAGAATTTTTATCCAGTCAGCTACAGTCAAATCGTGGAAAATGAATTATTAATGAAATAGGGAAATTTTTTTTCTTCATAGTTCTGGGGATTAAACCCAGAGGCCTTCTCCCTTCTAGCTTCACCTCCCAGCCCGATTTTAGTTCTTATTTGGAAACAGGGTTTCACTAGGTTGATGAGAGTCTCACTATTTGCTGAGGCTGTCCTCAAACCTGCTATCCTCCTGTCTCAGCCTCCCAAGTACTGGGATTACAGGTGTACACCACCACATCTGGCTCTGAAACAGAAAATTTAAGCCAAATTTCCTGCATGTCTTAACATAGTTTCACAGGGAAAAGTAAGAAAGATTTCTGCCCTCTCCTCTACCCAAGGAACATTGAATTTCATTTTCTCATTCTTCAAATAAGTTCAGCCTTTTCAGAAGTTTTATTATGAACCTGTGTCATGAAAATTTTTTAGTCTCAAATAATGACTGTATTGCTACTTTAAATTTGATGTTGATTAAAGCATATCAATTCAGGATTTTGATTATAAAAAAGCATATGAAGCACTTAAATTCTTTTAAAGTTTGCTTGTTAAAATAGTTCTTTTTTCTATGTCAGAAGATTTTCACTTTTACTTAAAAAACTGCTAGGAAAAACAGTGGTTGTATAATTTACAATTTAGTTATAGATACCATAAATAATAGATACATTTCAAAGGAAATCACAGAGAAGACATAAGCTAATTATAGCTATTTTGACTATCAAACAAGGGGGAAGAGATAAGAGTCTGCTTTTAATGGCCATCTCTCCAAAAAGGTACAGTTACAATCTTGATGGTGTTCACTTTGAACTGTGAAATACTGAGTACAAATATTGTAATTTGAAGATTTCTTTTTCAGGGTACACAGAAATTGGACACTAAATTTGTAATATAAACCAATATTACAGAAAATAGAACTCACATTAGAAGTATTAGGTTGCTTAAAAATCACAACCTTGGTAACATTGGAGACGCTCTTTGATAACAGCCCTCCAAGAAAGGAAAAGAAAATAAATTACTAATCAGTTTAACTAAAAATGAGCAGATTAGCAGTAATTAAGAAGAAATTTTCCTTTTGATCTATACTGTCTTTGGGAAATGGATGCTTTGCCATTATCTTTATAGTAACCGACAGTTATGACATAAATTAATGCTAATGTTAAATCTTGACATCTTTTGCTTTGGAATTTCATACATGATAATTATAACTATAGTTTAAAGAGATGTTATCAAGTTGTCTGGGACTAAATAGTTCCTTCTTTTCCTGTGTAGAAATAATAATTTTAGTATAGGATATTTTAAAGACATAAATATCAGAAATATATTGCTTTTATGGAAGAGATTATATAACTAGGCTTTTATAGTTAAATCCATTTATGAAACACTGATGTAAAAGACTCCAATAGAGGTCTTACATATTCTAAGAAATAATTGAATAATTAGAGAAAAAACTAATCTAGAAAAACTATAATTTTTCAAGTGAGTCTTCATTTGTTCTAAAAAAAAGATAGAACTTCATTTTACTCCTTTGGATATTAATGAGGTATTGAGAGCATTATTTTCATTTTAAACATTTATAGCAGGTTGCACTTCACTGACTTTTACATGTACATCAGTATTTTATTTTTGTAGCTCTTTCCCCCATCAAATAGTAGAGCTAATTTTTTACTAGAAGACATTCTGTTTTGCAAAGTACTTAATTTACTAATTGCTGAAAATAAGAGGGCAAAACTTAGAATAATTTATATAAATTTCATAAAAATTATGAAAACTATTAGAAATATAGTAAGTCCTTGTTTTACAGATCATCAGGTGATTGTGATAGTTAGAATTATATATTTCAAGATGTTTCCAAATTTCTGGGCTTTATGTGACTATTCTTTCTTTATTCTTCAGAATTTCATAGTATTGAAATGTAACTTTGATTCTCAAGTACTTTAATTTGGCATATAGATTACCTGTGTAATTTTCCGAAAATAGAGCGATTTTGAAATTCTACGTGAGTTTTCTAAGTCGATAAACATGTAACGGTTACTAAAAGATACATATAAATATATTTCTATAGAAAACATATTTAAGGATCAACATTTTCTTTCTCTTCTGGGTTGAAGCTACCTCCTTCTACATCAGATGTGTTCTTTCTTATTTCAGTTTTATTTCATTGGAATGCATGTTTAAGGAACTTCCTTAGAGAGGGTACTTTCAAATCTTTGCATTTTGGAAATGTTCCCATTTGCATTGCATTTTATTGATATATTAGTTGAATTTAGAATTTAGGATGAAAGTTGTTTTTTTTTTTTCAAATCATTGAAAGAGCCACTCATGGTCTTCCAGCCTTTGTTGATGTTTATATGATTTTTGTTCCTGTTTATGTGACTTGTTTTTCTCTCTGTTAACTTTCAAGATTGGGTCTTTATGCTTGGTGTACCAAAATGTCACTATAATGCCATATTGAACATTGAAAGATGCTTCTCCCTCCCTTCGATAATTCCTTACTTAGTGGCATATCCCTGTCCTCTTTCTATCATTGATGGTTCATGGATAGGCATGTAATCCAAGTAAAAACCAATTACAGTATGGCTCTGGGAAATTCTCTTTTTGTATTTGTTTGATAATTTACTCCTTGATATTTTTCTTTTTCCTTTTTCTGGTGCTCTCACATATATCTTGTCTTTTCTCACACATTTTTTTGTATCTGTGTCTTTTTTTTTTTTTTTTTTTTTTTTTTTTTTTTTTTTTTTTTTTTTTTTTTTTTTTTTTTGGTACATTCTACAAGAGTTCCTTTTTGCAATTCCCTACTTTCTTATTGAAGTTTCTCTAAAATTTAGTGATTGATTGTATTTTCAATAGTCAAGAATTTTTCTTGTTTTTCAATTATCCCTTTTTTTATAACAACCCTTTTCTCTTTTTGTTGAAGCAGCATCCCTATATCCTTCCCAAAACATAAATAAAAGATGTTAAGCATTAGCTTTCTTTTCCTGAAATATTAGTGATTTCTTTAGGGGTCTTTTTTAAATTTATTTTCTTTCCTTTCATGTTATAGTTTTTGCTTAACTGTCTTAGTTGCCTCTTCAAATATATGAATAAGGAAAGAGGAAAGCTGACTGTGAATGCCTATGATTTTAGTTTTCCAAGCCTCACATTTCATACTCCTTGTACTTGTAGTTCAGTATAGCGTGGCCTGGTTTGGTTGCTTTCTTGACTTTATTCTTTTCCATACCAACAGTTGATTTTGGTTTCCTGTGCCGATTTCACTCATCATTTCTTCATTTGCTTTCTGACACAAGAAGTTAGTTGAAATCCTTTGGCATTAGTTACCCCTTCCTTTTCGTCTTGTTTTTGAGGGATTTTGCCTTTTCTCTCATTATAACAGAATCTCATAATCCAAAAACCTGTGTTAACTTCATTCTAAAGGATTATAGTTAATATGCTTTCCTAACTTAAATATTTACTTTTCTTTGCTCATGTTCTTTTTCTCACTAGACATCTTATCTTTTTTTTTTTTTTTTGCGGTACTGGGGATTGAACTCAGGGGCGTTCTACCTCCGAGCTATACCCCCAGCCCTATTTTTTATTCTTTATTTTGAAACTGGATCTCACTAAGTTGCGGAGTGCCTCACTAGGTAGCTGAGGCTGGCCGCGAACCCGGATCCTCCAGTCTCAGCCTCCCAAATGCTGGGATTACAAGCATGCGCCACCATGCCCGGCTTAGACATCTTATCTTGATATTGACTTTAAATTTGTCAAGTAATATAATAATGAGCTATTGCCGTTTTTCTCTTCTTTTTCTTTTTTTTTTAAATGCAATATTTCCAATGAAAAGAAAGTCTTATAAATAAATGGTTGGTTTTATTTAAAAACTAGGTTTTTTAATATAATGTTTTTAGAAGGAATCAATTGCTATGTTCTTTGTATTGCTTATAGTTTTTTTATTACATGGGACAGAAAGTCACTTTTAAGTGGTTTTAAATAGAAAAGAATTTATTGATAAGAAAAGAATTTATTGATAATGATCTAAAGGTAAGTTTGACTTCACGTAAACTAGATAGAGGATCAAAATACACAAATTGTAGCTTTTCATTTTGTTTCTTTCTAGCCTCTCCTTTCAATTTTCTCTGTTCTCAGTCAGGACCTTTGTAGTAGCCGGGCATAGTGACATATGTTTGTAATCCCAGCATTTGGGAGGCTGAGACAGGAGGATCGCAGCAGGTTCATGGCCAACCTCAGTTACTTAGGCCTGCCACAACTCACGGAGACTCTGTTTCAAAATAAAGACTATAAAATAGGGATGGGAGTATTCTTCAGAGGTAGAATGCTCCTGGATTCAATCCCCAGTA
>PVLC010017307.1:0-34390 GCA_004027655.1 Graphiurus murinus
CCCCACCACTTTTTGTTGTTTTCCTTAACCGTGTCCACATCTCTATTAATAGTGGCTTCTTCAAACTTTGTTTCAGTCACACAGCTTCATGCTGGGATCCCTGACTGATAAATCTTTGTATTTAGGTTCCCCGCTGTATGCAGCTAAATTTAATCCTGACTGTTGCAGCCTACAGGGGACAGGTGGTTTGAAAAATGCCTATATTTAGACCCTAGATTCATACACAGTTCACAAAATGATCACATTTTGAGTATGATCTTTGCCTTAATCTTTCTCTGCAAACTAAATGAGTTTCTTTGTTTTTAATTTTCCTTTTCTAATTCTCCCATTCTAGCACTCTCACCAAGTTTTTTCTCTTAAGCTTCAACCTTATCTAACACTTGAGGCCTATGACTGTCCTAATTTCTTACTAGCAGCTCTCTCCTACCTCGTGTCTTTTTACCAGTTGGTCAATCAAAATGGGTTAGTGAACATTTCTTGAGCATCATTCTGTGTTAGGCCCTAGGGCCTAGCGGAGAGCAAGACAGATA
This sequence comes from Graphiurus murinus, assembly GCA_004027655.1. Taxonomy (NCBI): domain Eukaryota; kingdom Metazoa; phylum Chordata; class Mammalia; order Rodentia; family Gliridae; genus Graphiurus; species Graphiurus murinus. The sequence goes on from PVLC010017307.1 coordinate 531, forward strand.
GGCTCTCCTGGCGTGGACTTAACTCATTTGGCAGTGAAGTCAGATCCCAGACAGATCTTACTAATGTGACCTGTTCCAACAGGAGAACTGACTGCAGTAGGAACATGTAAGGGAACGTCTAACCTGGTCTGAGAAGTATTGACAAGAGAATTGGGAGATTATATTCAAGTCAAAACATGAGTTAAAAACAGGCAAAGGTGGAAGTGGGATCAGGGCATTCTTTCCTGGTAGGGGATACAGCAAGAAAGGTCTTTATGGGGGAGACTAAACAGGGTGGATTTCTGAAATTAGGGGAAGTTCAGTAAGTTTGGAACAGAAAAAACAGAGTCCAGCAAGACTGGAGTGGTGGGCAGAGACCAGAATTTAAAGGGTCTGTGAATGGTTTTTAGAGAATTTTAGACTTCTGCCAGAGGATAATGGGAAGCCATCTTTGGTAGTGGCGAGACTATGCCTCACAGATCTCCAGGGACAGAGAGTGAAGTCATCCAAGAGTCCAACAGCGCTTCTCTGAAACCCATCACGTGTTTGCTCTGGGGCTTGCAAGGAGCTCGGACCAATGCCTGACTTCAGCATTGTGGCAGGGAGAGAAAGGACTCCCTGGGAGGCCACCTTTAGCTCAAGATCTTTAGCTCCCTGTAGCCTTGCCATATTTGCCTTAGACTCCATGGTAACCCAGGGCACTTCCTCTCTCTTCCTCTCTTCCCTTTACTTGAGGACAGACTAGTGTCATGGTCTAACAGCTCTGCCAGCCTCCTGTCTCCGTCTCCATTTTGTCTCACAGGCATTTCACCTAACACTGTTCTTGCCATGTTTAATTCTGTCTTGGGGCAACGTGTGTGTGTGTGTGTGTGTGTGTGTGTGTGTGTGTTACTGGGGATTGAACCCAGGAGTGTTTTACCTCTGAGATACAGCCCAAGCCCTATTTTATTTTTTTATTTTGAAACAAGGTCTCACTAGGTTGCTGAAGGTCTTGCTAAGTTGCTGAGGCTGGCCTTGAACTTAGGATCCTTCTATCTCAGCCTCTCAAGTACTGGTATTACAGGCATGCACCACCATGCCTGGCTTGGACAATACTTTTTTTTCCTTTTCTTTTCTTTTTGATATCAAACCCAGGATGTTTTACTTGTAAGATAAGCACTTGGCCACTGAGCTACATCCCAGCCCCTGGGGAATATATTTTTAAGAGGGCCATTTGCTACCTGGAACAAGTCAGATGTCAGATGAGAGGTCCTGTAGGGTGTGAGAGAGAGAGAAAAAAAAATCATGTCATATGCAACATGGTTGAAAGATCTCAACATTTAGTGAAGACCCTAACCAACACGCCCTGGGAAGATTTTGAGGAGGCAAAAGCAAGAGAGGTTTAAGAATTTAAGAAGAAATCGTGGGATGCTCTGATCAGTGGAGGATGTGGGAAGGTGAGTTTGGGGGTAAGGGATGTTGGGGACCAGGTGGCTGGAGAGGGAGTGAGGAGAGGTAGAAAGAATGGAGATAATAGTTAAGATGTAAAGTCTATGGTGCTGAGCAGTTAGGTGGGAAGTTTCTTGTTTCTAATTTTCTTTTATTTCTCAGTTTAAAAAGATTTTTTTTTGAGTGACTGGTGCTGTAATTCAGCCTACACCACATGACCCACTATTCAATTTCTGTCTGGCTGATACTCATACTCTCCTTGTAACATGAGTGGCAAACCCCCAACCTTAGCCCATCCCCTCAAAGCCCCCACAGGCCTGGGCAGCTACTGGAAAATACCTCACACCATGCTTCTGGGGCTGTTTTTCCTGCCTGGTTTCTGTTCAGTTGCAACCTGCCTACGACTTCATGCTCTTTTTTTTTTTTTTTTTTTTCCTTGTGGTATTACAGATTAAACCCAGGACATTGTACCTCTGAGCTATACCCTCAGCCCTATTTAAAAACAAAAAACAAAAAAACAACAAAAAAAAAACAAGGTCTCACTAAGTTGCAGAGGCTGACCATAAATAAACCTGCAATCCTCTTGTCTCAGCCTTCCACATACTGGGATTACAGGTGTTGGCCACCATACCTGGCTTTGCATGCTCTTTTTTTTTTTTTTTTCTTGGCGATACCAGGAGGGATTGAACCCAGGGGACATTCTGCCTCCGAGCTACACCCCCAGCCCTAGTTTTTATTCTTTATCTTGAAACAGGGTCTCACTAAGTTGCAGAGGCAGAGGGCCTCACTAGGTAGCTGGGGCTGGCCGAAAACCTGGATCCTCTGGTCTCAGCCTCCCAAATGCTGGGACTACAAGCATGCGCCATCACACCGAGCTTTGCATGCTCTTTTAATCAGTCTCTGTCCCTCATTCTTTACAGCAGATTCTGTTTTTGTTTTGAACTCCTCTCTGTTGTTTTTCTTTTTCTTCATCACCTTATTTTCTTCTTCTTTCACCAGTACTGGCGATTGATTCCAGGGGTGCTTGACGACTGAGCAACATCCCCAGACTTTCTTTAAAATTTTTTTGTTTTGTGACAAGGTTGTCACAAAACAAGGTTGTTTTGTGACAAGTTGCCCAGACTAGCCTCAAACTTGTGATCCCTCTCCTGCTTTAGCTGCCTGAGTAGCTGGGATCACAGGTGTGAGCTACTGCTCCAGATTCTATTTCCTTTCAACATAACCCACCAGTTCCTCCTCTTATTCTTGGGAGATAACTTTGCCTTTTACTTCACGTTGAAATGAAAGTCAATAAATGAAGAATCTTTCAACTTCTTGCCTCCAAATTCCCAAACTTCACAGCATCTGAAACTTTATTCTGTCTTTCTTATCTTTCAGCGGTTGTCCATTTTTCTCTGTTAAATGAAATTTAGGACTAAGCACCTGCACTAGGTCTCAACAGAACAGATCAAACCAAAATGGAGTCACTCATGCCACTTGCTAACTGAAGCCAAATTGTTTTTCTGACCTTCTGAGAAATCAGGAAAGAGATGAGAGCCAAATCCCCAAATAGGCCAGTTTTGTCTGATTAAAAAAGGAAGTTCCCTCTGCTTTAACCTTTAAATGGAAAGTAAACTACTGTCAATCAATCTTCTTGTACAATCATACCTCATTTATAGCTCCTTGCTTTATTGTGTTTTACAGGTATTATTTTCTTGCAAATCAAACAAGTCTACTAAAATCATTTTATCAACAAAGTATGTTTACATAGTTACCGTGTCAAGTTCGGTGTTTTTAAATTAAGATGTATATCTTGCTTTTTTTTTTAAAAGACATAATGTATTGCACAGAAAACAGACAATATAGCATAAATATAACTTTTATATGCACTGGGAAACTACTAAATGTATGCAACTCATTTTAACAGATCCTCACAATCCCTCTGTGGTATGCTTGCTGAATGTCATTGAATGCTGGTTCCTTGCTCCTGCTCAAGTGACCTTATAAACACTGGCTGTGCTGCCCTGCCCTGCCCTCTATTTTTGCATGAGATGCTGCCTGATTTGTGAATTGCAACTAAAAACCAATTAGGTCATTTAACTAAATTTGTTAAAATGTGGTCTTTTGCCACTTCTCTACTGTGAATGCCTGTCGGGGGCCTAGCCTGGCCAGCTGGACCTCGCCTCTAGATGGCGCCTGGTAAAGTGCCAGAAGCAGCTACAGGTGGATTACATCCCGAAGCTGTGCCACGCCAGAGCGCATGCACCAGCACACCCGACTCGTGGCCGGCCAGGTGAGAGCTGTAGGAGACACCTCGTGGCTTAGGCCCGGTGCAGCTATAAGAGCCTCCACCTCTCGCATAGAGGAGGACGGCTAATAGGAAAGAGGACGGCTAAAAGCACGGCTAAAAGCACGCTGTTGGGAAAGGCTGGTTGGGAAGTTGCTGGGCTGGAAAGTTGCTGGGAAGTTCTGGGAGGAATTGGTTGGGAAGAAGAAGCGGTTGGGAAGAGGTTGGCCGGGTTGCTGGGGAAGTCCTGGGAAGAAAGATTGTGGATTGCTAGTGGAAGATGGGCTGCTAGAAAAAGGGGTTATTGGAAGTCTGTAGGAAGAAGCACTATTTGGAAAGACGACCTTCAGCACTGTGTTTGTTATCGTTTGTGCAACGCCTTGATCCCAGAAAGAGAGAGATATAATAAAAGAGGTTCGAACCAGTAGCATTTAGCCGGCGTCTTTTATTGGGGCCTCACGGCTGAGGGTTCAGCCTGGGGCGCCCGATAAATGCCTTTTACCTGTTTTTTTCTGCCAGATCAGAGGTTCTCCAAGTCCCAATTCTTCCACAGTTTCCTCTATTGGCTCCTCAGTGCCTGGTCTGTTTATTTGTTTATTTATTTAGCTAGCTAGTGATTGGTGGGTGAGAAGAAATAGAAAACACAAAGCAGGACTCCCTGCTCACCTGGCTAACTCAAACCCTTTGGAATCCACACTGGACAGCCACACTGGAGAACAGCCTTAGCCTGACCCCAAAGTGGAAGCTCTGGAGCCCCAGAGTCAGTACCACCGAACTGTCACCCATCCCCCGCTCTCGTGCACAGGCCACAACTACAATTCCTACTTTCTACTTGAAAGTGTGCTAAAAATACATAACATAGTGTAGAACCTGTCCAAGGCCAACTATTAGAAATCTAACTGGCGAAGCTCATATCCCTGGATATGGTTACGTGTTAGTGATGCAAATTATGGGCTCTCTTGTTTAGCTGGGGCATGGCTAACTCTGAGACCATCACCATGTCTTCTGTTGTACAAATAGTCCTTTGTAGGAATTTCAAACTTCAAATGATCATTTAGTTCCTTCTCTACTTTTATATTGACCAATGCAATGGGACTTAGACAAATGAACTTTGTTCTTTGTTTTAAAGATTATTAAAAGTTATGTATATGCACATATAGCTTTTCAAAACCCAAAGTTTCACTGCAACAGGATCTGATCTCCATACAAAATTGCAGGTTGATTTTCCTTGCATGCTGTTTCACACTCTTGCTTTTAAACCTTAAAAATTCTCCCCTAGAATTTGCATGGACAGTCCCTCATCTTTCTCTCCCTGTTCACAGCCTAATTGAGAGGATTGTCTGGATTTTCTGTGAGACCTTCACCTCCTACAATCTCATTTCCATCCTCACCACTCTGAGGAAATTGGTCTAATCAAGGAAGCCGATGCCATGTTATTGCTAAATACAATAAATGCTTTTTCATTTCTCTGCCTAACCTCTCCACAGCACTGGAGGAAGCTGGAAGCTGCCCACTCACTTTCTTCCCTTGGTTTCCATGACAATGTACTCTCCTGGTACCCCCCCCCCCATGCTTTTCAGTCTCTTCCTCCCATCTCTTACATCTCAATACCACACACCCTGTGATAGAGAGGCGAGAGAAGTGGCACAGCAGCCTGGCAGCTGTCTTCAGAGACACTAGCACCATCCATGTTTCCTGTCATCTTAAGTCTCATTGTCTCAAATACAGGCTAAAGGTGGTTGTCAGACACTGGTATTAGTTTGCGGCCACCTCCTAAGAATGTTTTGCTAAAAGGATCTTGCTCTACTATTTAGGATGCTGGGGTGGTTTCTTAACCCCCGTGAAACTCGGTGTTGAGACATTAGTTGAAATTGGAGCAATAGGAGAAAAAAAAAATTCATCTCATGTCCTGTTCCATGAATGAATCTTTTTAAATATTCTTATTCACAGTCTTGCTCTTTATTCCAAATTATTCTTTGCTCTTCACTTTAAATGCTACTTTCTACCCCATTTGAGGTATTGGACAACTTGCTGAAACAACGTTTCCATTAAGGTCTTAATGGTTGCATTTTTCTTGATGAACATGGGAAGCTGCTCTTGACTGAGTGAATTACTAAGAATGAGTATTAAATATTTCCAAAAGTCAGCAGGAATTCAAGAAGAAACCACGGTAGATTGATCTCATTCTATTTCTTAAGAGGTTGTTGGGCAGGTGGTTGAGGGCAGTGACAACAGACACTAAGAATGTGTGCTGAAACAAGAGATTTGACCGGGACATGTGGAGGGCAGTCTGGTGATTAGGTGGAGGTGTGGGTGTGGAGCCAGACAGTCTTGGGTTCACATGAGGTGTATTGGAAGTGATAGAGTGTGGTTAGTGCAATTCCTGGGACTTGGTATGCCTTCAATAAGTGTTAGCTACATTTATTATCATTATATCACTAGCTGCATTCTGTTGAGATGTAGCAAGTGTGCTCAGCCAACTCACCCATGACACTGACCATCAGAGAACCTAAATACGGTGAGTGACAAAATCAGATTGGGAATGACCTGGGCAGGCCGGAATGATCACGAGGTGACAGCTGTCAGAGTTAAATGTAAAATATACTCTGGGGTCCTAGAAGCTAACTGCACATTACAGGATGGGGATGACCTAATCATTGAAAGCTTGGATCAGGATGTGGGTGTAGAACTACAGAATCTAGAACTATCTTCTCTAACATATAACCACTTACCACATATGGCTATGTACAATAAAATTAATGGGATACATTAATATAAAGTTCAGTTTTATAATATGTTATATTTTATATTATATTCAGTTGCAACAACCACATTTCAAGCACTCAACAGTCAAGTATAACTGGTGGTTGCTAAGTAGGATTGTGCCAGCATAGGACATCTCCATCACTATGAAAAGTGAAAAGTCGTATTGGGCAGTGCGGGTCTGGAAACCAGGTGGAGATCATGTCTTTCTACACCTCACTAGTCATACATACTTCAGCCAGGACATGATTATCTTAGGATCTGGGAAACACATTTCAGAGAGACGGAGACCAAATGGGGCATGTCAGATTAGAAGGCCCAGAACTGGAGGGCAATAAAACTGTCATAGAAGGTGTGTTGGAGGCACTGTGTGATTGTCTAGGAAAAGAAATATCACCTCATCTTGCTGACAAGGTTGTCCTCTAGAAGAGGATTCAGATGCCAAGGACCAGTTACTGGACATTAGAGCAAGAATCATGCTATATAGACCAAATAGTTTAGAGGGCTGCTGGAGTCAGACAACCTGTGTTCAAATCCTGTACCCATCTCTTACTTGTTGGATGAACGGGGCAGGTTACTTAAACCTCTTTAATAAGTGACTTTCTGACAGCATTATCGGAGAGAATAAATAATATAATATATGCAAAGTAGAATATGTGTAACAAGGATTAGCTATCATATGGTGTCATGCTCGGCTGATGTAAAGATGAATCACCTACATGTTGAATGAGCTGCTTTGGAGTTAGTGAGTTTCTATTCCTAGAGGTATTTAAGACTTTTTTTTTCTTTTGTTTCAGTACTGGAGATTGAACCCAGGGGCATTCTACCTCTGAGAGATATACCCCCAGCCCTATTTTTTATCTTATATTATTTTTGTGACTGGGGATTGAATCCAGGGACATTCTGCCTCCGAACTATACCCCCAGCTCTGTTATTTTATTTTTTTATTTGGAAACAGGGTCTTGCTAGGTTGATGAGAGTTTCACTACTTGCCGAGACTATCCTTGAACCTGTGATCCTCTTGTCTCAGTCTCATAAGTGCTAGGATTACAAGTGTATGCCACCAAGCCTGGCTCTTATTTTTTATTCTTTATTTTTGAGACAGGGTCTCAGTAAGTTGCAGAAGGCCTCACTAAGTAGCTGAGGCTGGCCGCAAACCTGTGATCTCCTCCTGTCTCAGCCTCCCAAGTACTGGGATTACAAGCATCTGCCACCATGTCTGGCTACGTAAGACTTTTTGATAGAGAGTGTAGAGGCCACCAAAGCACTGAGTAAGAGGCTGAACTGGAGGCTGAAGCTTCCTTCCCACCTAAGAATCTCTTATGGTTTGGATTTAGAATGTCCCCCAGACCTCATGTTGCAGACAAGGTAGCCATGTTAGAGACGGGGCTTGGTTGCTGAGGAGGCACCCCTGGGGCGTGGCCTTGGGGACTATGTATGTCCCTCTTCCTCTTGCTTACTCTCTCTGCTTCCAGCCTCCATGATGTGAGAGCAGAGTCTCTCCCCTTCTTGCTGCTATACCCTGAACTCTGCAAACTTCCCGCGGCCTAACATGGACTATAACCTCTGAAATCTCCAGAACCCTGAGCAAATAAATCTTCCTTCCTCTAAGTTGTGGTCGTCAGGTATTTTGGGTCATGGCCATGGGAATGCTGACTGAAATAGAACCTAAGAATATTTTATTTTATTCTGTTTCATTGCATGTTTATTTTCACAAAGGCTATCCTCAAGCCCAGAGCATTTAACTTGGTCAGATAACAGTAAATGATTCCTTGCTGACCTTTGGGGAGGAGGCAGAAGGGACAAGAATGGAGGGAAGAAGAAAGGCAGATGAAAGCTGAGGCTCAGCTTGTCTCCTGTCAAGTACTTACTAGTTTTGTAATCCTCAAAAAGAGACCTAGATGAAGCTGGGTGTGGTGGTGCACGCTTGTAATCCCAGTACTTGGGAGGCTGAGACAGGAGGATTGCAGGTTTTCGGCCAGCCTCAGCTACTTAGTGAGGCCCTCCACAACTTAGTGAGACCCTGTTTCAAAATAAAGAATAAAAAATGGGGCTGGGGGTGTAGTTCAGAGGTAGAATGCCTCTGGGTTCAATCTCCAGTACCAAAAAAAAAAAAAGAGAGAGACTTAGATGATGAGCTATGATGTCCATCCTCAGAACAGCTCAGATATTCTGGCAAGAATGAAGTCTAGAGTTGGGCGTGGCGGTGCATGCCGGTAATAATAGTACTTGGGAGGCTGAGACAGGAGGATCACATGTTCGAGGATAGCCTTAGTAACTTAGTGAGGCCCGCAGCAATTTAGCAAGACTCTATTTCAAAACAAAAAGTAAAAAGAGCTGGTGGTGTAGCTCAGGGGTAGAAAGCTCCTGGGTCCAATCCCTATCTTCCCCCACCCCAATAAAAATGATTGAAGGCTGGAGTGGGCTCAGAATGTTATGGTTTGGGATTCTGAAAGATGCCCAGGGTGACGTGTGCAGCACATCTAATGGTTGTTACATGTGGATTTATAGCAGGTGACAATAGCCTGTCACTTACACATTCAGTGTTTACCCCACCCTAACTGAATCATGGGAACTAAGGAGTAAGGTGTATAAGAAACATACTTTCAAAATGACTTTGCAGGGACGCTTGCAAAAAGAAGGAAGCAGGGATGGGTGGGGTGGAGAAAGGACGGCAAGAGCTAATGTAATGTAAACACGTAATACATAATCCCACCTGGACTGGATTCAAAAGTAAAATCATAGTCAAATACCAAAAACTTTAGCAGGATTAATACCTGCTCATCCTACCTCCCATAAAATTCTCATAGTAGCAGCTGGGGAAATTTTGGTTGAGTTTGTGAATGTGGCAATCTGTCTTAAATCTATGACACTCTTTTTTGCCCATTACCTATCCTACGTTCCAGCACTTGTCTGTGGCTGGAGGAGGAACCCTACCTGTACAGCTCACTGGCACATGCATGGAAGGCAGCTGTGAGTAGTGGCTGAAAACTAGTGTCTCATTGGGGAGGAGGGACCCCTCAGGGTGCTCAGAGTCCACTGTACAGGTGTAAATGTGTGACCAAATCAGGGTGCGTTGGGTTCTTGACTCAATAGTGTGTTTACTTACTATGTAAGTTTGAATGTATGTATTTATGTGTGTTATGTGTGCATAGAAGTAAGGTTTTCTAATAACATTAGATACTCAAAACATTCTCCAAAATATATTTTATTGACCATTATGAGAAATGTGCTTTTATGGGTTTGTGAATAGAGGAAAAAGATTTAGCACTTTGAGAGTTATACTGGTAAGATGTTCCAAGAGGCTGGCCAAGTAGAGGCTGAGGGCAACTGCAAAGCAGCTATTGTAAGAACAAAATTCCAAATCTATTGTTTGTCAATTGTCAATTCAAAAACAAACAAAACCCAAACAAAGCATTGAAGAAGTTACCATGACTTCTTAATATGAGCTTGGTGACAGGGGTAATAGAACCCAGGGAAAAATAGGAAATCCAGATTCCCCAAATTTCATCTTTTGAGATGTGTTGTTGCCTATGGAGTCAATTGTGGCTGAGTTTTGTGAGTGTGCGGATACACTGTGGGATACAGATATCCTCTTGTTAACTTTCTATTGCTCCTCTAGTGTGGACCATCAGACTTCTACCTCTGGTGCCCCACCAGTGTCTAGCACAGCATAAGTACCTAACAACCCGGTTGTTAAGTACTTACTTACTCCACCTTCGCCTGCTTGCCTGTTGCTCAATTAAGTGGAAAAAGCCTGGATCCCTCCTGCAGTTGGATTTCATTTGTTCAGAGCAGAAGAAACTTCCTTGAGGTCTTTTTCAGACTGGCAGTGGTATGCAATTAATAAAGTTGGCAGCTGCTGAGGCCTACTTAACCACTGCACAAAGGTGGTTTCCAGTCCCCTTGCTGCATAAGACAGTACTGACAGATTAAGTGACAAGTCAGCCTGGGCTGGCCGAGGCACAGGCTACAATGTCTCTGGCGGCTCAGCAGGTGGCACTGCTGTTCTCTCTGTGCTTCGGCAGCAGGGATGCAAATCAGCGACTCGAAGCAGCCTCTTGGGGCAAGCTGCCACCGCAGTGGTACAAATGCATTATCAGTGTGGCCGCAGCTGCTGCTCCCTGTCCCTGCTTTCAGGAGGTTTCAGAGAAAGGGCCTTCGGGATCTGACTGTGAGACTACAGATGTCTAGAAGCCAAGCCACTGGTCTAAAATAAGCAGGTTAGGAATCGGTTATCTGGTTCCCTGCAGACAAGTGTGGGAACAGGTAGGCCCTTCCCTCCTGTAACTCTGGTCTTGAAAATCTTAATATTCACACTTCTAATGCCCCATCTTGGAACCAAGTTAGCAAAAATCTAGATTTGTCTTGAGCTAATGACAGAATTGGATCTGTGATACCTAGGTGCTGGTTTTTCTTGATCTTCCTGTTCTGTTTTCTGGCTTCTATAAGAATATTAGGCCATGCCAGACAGTTGCCTCTACTTGGTGTTTAGAAAAAAAATGGTTACTATAATTACCCTTCATTTCCTAATAGCTGAGTCACAACTGATGTTATTGATGTTAATAGCTGAATGTTTACTTTCCCCCAAAATTTATGCATTGAAATCCTTACCCCCAATGTGTTGGTATTAGGGGGTGGGCCTCTGGGAGGTGTTCAGGTCATGAAAGTGGAACCCTCATAAATGTGATTAGTGCACTTACTTATTGAAAGAGATCCCAGAGAGATCTGTCATCCCTCCTGCCATGTGAGGTTACAGTGACTAGATGGCTGACTGTGAGGGAGTTGACCCTCGCCAGACACCAAACCTGCAGGCACCTTAATCTTGGACTTTACAGCTTCCAGAACCGTGAGCAATACTTATCTGTTGTTTAGAGCCATCCACTCTATGGTATTTTTGTTATAGCAGCACAGATGGGTCAAGACAACAGACAATGTGCCTTCTTTTTCTAATTCAAACTTACCAAACTGGTATACAAAAGTCATGGGAAGCCCTGGGTCATTGGGGTCTGTTTTTCGTTAGTATTTTAGTTTATGGGGCGACTATCTGCATGTTAGCAAATCCTTGATCACCTTCAGGTAGCTGTGTCTCTTCTCTTTAAGATATAAGTAGATACAAAGTGACTCTGCAGAGAGATGGTTCTGCTTGCTGATCATCATATCAGAGTCAGCCAGGTAAGTGCCAGGCGCAGATGCCGCCACCACCTCTCTTTCTAGGATAGGCGTTATTGATTTCCATGGCTCGCTTTCCTCCTAGGCCAGTTGTGGCCTCAGACTCTTTGGCATATGAAATAAAACTCATTTTCCTGGTGTCAACCATGGTTGACCTTTAATGTTTCCATTATGACTGATCACAAGAAAGGCCAAAATCTTAGCTAAAATAATGAAGCAGATTCTTCATAGAGAGTGAGTGGATTCTTGAAAGAGATGGGAACTCAAAGGAGCGAAGCCATAGGAAATCATTTGATTTTAGAGCTCAAAGGAAGCATCATGAATCATTAGAATCTCAAGATAAAATTGGTGCTCAGAAGACAAGCTGGGGGTGGGGGATTCTGCCCCTGAGAAGGGTGGAATCCATTGTTGCAGTGCAAACATCCATCCAGGAGCAAGTAGGACACCTTGATAAAGTGCATAGAAAATATTGGAAAATATAGCAGTAAGCTATCTAAGCAGTAAAGGGGCAAGAAAAGGAAATGAGAAGTGAAGTAACATTCAGTCTGGTTTCCCCCAGAGACACTTGCAAATATGCAAGCTGTGACCACAAGGCTGAGAAGCTAAGCAAAGCTGCCTTCAGTTTTAAAGAGTTAAAGAGCATTAGGAACCACAGCTGGAGTTTAGAGACAGCCAGTGGTCTAGGGCCCAGACAACAACAACTCAGACTTTTTTTTTTTGGTACTGGGGATTGAACCCAGGGGCATTCTACCTCCGAGCTATACCTCCAGCTCCTATTTTTTATTCTTTATTTTGAAACAGGGCCTTACTAAGTTGCTAAGGCTGGCCACAAACCTGCAATCTTCCTGCCTCAGTCTCCCAAGTACTAGGATTACAAGCATGCACCACCATGCTTGGCTCAACCCAGGTTTTTAGTGGGACCCTCAAAGGACTATAACATAGGAGATGGATGACTCTACAAAAGCTGAAGCCCAACTTCATATCACCTCCATTTATGGTTGGCTAGGGTAAGCTGCCCCACCTTACCTGCCTAAGTATTCTCGTTAGAAAGACAACACTATCCCGCCAGGCATGGTGGCACACGCTTGTAATCCCAGTACTTGGGGGGCTGAGACTGGAGGATCCCGGTTCAGGGCCAGCACTCAGCTACTTAGTGAGGCCCTCCACAACTTAGTGAGACCCTGTTTCAAAATAAAGAATAAAAAATAGGACTGGGGGTATAGCTCGGACGTAGAATGCCCCTGAGTTCAATACCCAGTACCACAAAAAAAAAAAAAAAATAGGGTTGGGGGTGTAGCTTGGAGGTAGAATGCCCCTGAGTTCAAACCCCAGTACTGAAAAGTTTCTCAAGAAGACTCCAAAAGCACAAGCAACTCAAAAAGAAGATCAATACATGGGATTGCATTAAACTGAAGAGCTTCTGTGCAGCAAAGGAAACTATCAAGAGCCTCAACAGAGAGCCCACAGAGTGGGAGAACATTTTTGCCAGCTACTCTTCTGATAGAGGACTAATATCTAGGATATACAGAGAACTCAAGAAACTCACAGCAAAAAAACCCCCAAATAACCCAATAAAAAAATGGGCAAAGGATCTAAATAGACACTTTACAAAAGAAGAAATACAAATGGCCAATAAATGTATGAGGAGATGTTCAACATCATTAACAATCAGAGCGATGCAAATCAAAATTACCTTGAGATTTCACCTAACCCCAATCAGAATGGCAATCATCAAGAACACAAACAACAACAAATGCTGGTGAAGGTGTGGAGAAGTGGGAACCCTAATACATTGCTGGTGGGATTGTAAATTAGTGCAGCCACTTTGGAAAACAGTATGGAGGATCCTCAGACGAATGGGAATGAACCTACCATATGATCCAGCAATACCACCTCTGGGTATCTACCCAAAAGAATAGAAACCAAACTATCAGATGACACATATGTATCTATGTTTATAGCCACACAATTCACAATTGCCAAACTATGGAAGCAGCCAAGATATCCATCAACAGATGAATGGATTACAAAACTGTGGGATATGTACACAATAGAATTTTACTCAGCCATAAAGAAGAACAAAATCATATCATTTGCAGGGAAATGGATGGAACTGAAAAACATTATGTTAAGTGAGATTAGTCAGTCATAAAAAGTAAAAAATCGTATGTTCTCCCTAATATGTGGAAGCTAGGGAGAAAAAGGGACATAAGAGGGACTCCAGAGGAAGGAGAAAGCTTAGGTGAGCAAAGAATTTGACTTAGCAGAAGGTGATGGGGGGAGGGACACCCTAATGCACATGATGTACTTTCATCAACATATCAAAATCAATCACTAAACTGAACTTGAGAAGGAGGGAGGGCGAGGAAGTGGGGTGGGAATTGGGGAAGGGTTAAAAGAGAAATGTGTGCATGTATGCCTTTTTTAGCTTGTACCTAATAAAGATGTATGATTGTACCAATTAAAAAAAAAGACAACACTATTCAGAGCTTTAAATTACCCCAAAAACCTTTATAAAAAATGTCCTGAATTCCAACTAACATGATCTCTGGGCAAAATTACTGAACACCAAAGGTGGATAGGGGTGGAGGAAATCTCTCAAGAAATCAAAACTTTACAATGATTAGGCATAGACTTTAATATAATTGTGATTAGTACATTCAAGAAATTAAATGATTAGATAGAGAATTATACAACAGAAGTAGAAAATACTAAAAAAATGAAATATCTGAAGCTGGAAAATATGATAACTGAAATTAGGAGATCAATGAATTAGTTTAGCAATGGTTTAGATATAGTTGAAGAGAGAGGGACCATAAATTGGAAGATGAATCAGAAGATGGTAGAAAAAGGATTAAAATGTTCCAAGGCTTTAGTTTGGCCAGACAGTGGAAAAAGTAACATTGTTCATTAGATATTAAGTCAAAGATGTATTGAAATACTTATGATAACCACCAAAAGCATAAGTAAAGATTATATAACTAAAAATAACTAATAGAAAAGGAAATGAGATAATAAAAGTATAATAACTGATAGTCCAAAAGGAGATAAGAAAAGAAGGGAAAGATAAAAAGAAACATAGAATAGATGAGACAGATATAAAACAAATAGCAGAAAGTGAGTTTAATTTTATATATATTTGCTATAATGTTATACATACATGCCTAGCATGTGTAAGGCTCTGGATTTGATCCCTAGAACCATGAAAAATAAAAACAACAAAAATTATTATACACAGCCAGGCATGGTGGAGCATGCTTGTAATCCCAGTACTTGGGAGGCTGAGACCAACAGATCAGAGTTCGCGGCCAGCCTCAGCTACTCAGTGAGGCACCACTGAATTCAATCCCCAGTACCGAAAAAAAAAAGAAAAAAAAAGAGAATGCCTTTGGGTTCAATCCCCAGTACCAAATAAATAAATAAATAAATAAATAAATAAATAAATAAATAAATAAATAAATAAATAAAATATATAAATATATAAATAAATAAATAAAAACTCCAGTTAGAAGAAAAAATTGTCAGACTGATTAAAATAAAACAGAACAAAATTTGACTTTAACTCTATGTTGTACAGAAGTGTATATTGCAAATTAAAAGAATTCAAGAAAATTGAAAACAAAATAGTGGAAAAAGATAGAGTGCAAGCCGGGCATAGTGGCACACGCTTGTAATCCCAGCATTTGGGAGGCTGAGACCAGAGGATCCAGGTTCTTGGCCAGTCTCAGCTACCTAGTGAGGCGCTCCACAACTTAGTGAGACTCGGTTTCAAAATAAAGAATAAAAAATAGGGCTGGAAATGTAGCTTGGAGATAGAATGCCCCTGAGTTCGATCCCCAGTACCAAAAAAAGAAAAAAAAAATATATATATAATGCAAATATTAGCCACAAGAAACTCATTACCTATATTTATATAAGATGAAGTACACTTTAAGGCAACAAGCATTACTAAAGGTAAAAAGGGATATTTCATAATAGAATGTTCATTCCAACATAAATATATCACAAAGATAAATTTGTGTATACCTAGTAATAATATAAAATACTTGATAGAACAAAATAGAAAAATATGAAAATCAGCAATAGGGCTTTGACTAATGGGATTGGTGACAATAAGCAAATAAACAAAATCAGTCAGGATAAAGAAGATTTGGACAACCCGATTAATAAAATTAACCTAATGTATCACACTGCTGTTAATAACTCCACATGGGACGTTTGCCAAAATTGACTATGTGCTTGGCTATAAAGAGTTTCAACATATTTCAAATGATTTTAATCATACAGAGACGGTCTATGACTGCAGAAGAACCACTCAATTAAAAGCTGGTAGATAAATAAAAATTTTCAAGTGTTTGAAAATTAATCATTATACTTTTATACATATGCCAAAGAAGAAATCACAGTGAAAAATATTTTGAATTGAATGATAATAACATAATAGTTCAAAACTTATAGGATGTAAAGTCATTCCTAGGTAATTTAAAAATGCATATTTTAGGAAAGAAAAAGAAAATAAAACCAGTGACCTAAGAATCTAACTCAAGAAGTTAGAAAAAGAATAGCAAATTATATGGCAAGATAATAACACAAATCAATGAAATAAAAAGTGATTGTGCAATAAAGAAATAGAGAAAGACAAAAGCAAAGAGTTGGTTTTCTGAATATGTAATATAACTGATAAACCTCTGACAAGAGTAATATGAGACATTGGGAGAATGCATAAGTTACTATGTTCAGGCATGAAAAAGGGGAAAGTACTATAGATAGTACAGAATTTAAAAATTAAGAGAATATCATGACCAATTTGTGCTAATAAGTATGAAAATGTAGATGCAATGAATTAGTACAATGGACACAAAAATTGAAAGTTTACTAAAGAAAGTTAAGTCCCTAATTTAAATCCTTTCCACAAAACTCCAGACCCAGATAGCTTAACCGAGGAATTCATCCAAATATTTAAGGAAAAAAGAACACTTAACATGCAAAAACCCTCTCCCCAAAATAGAAAAAAATAAGGCATATTTCTCAACTTGCATTGACAAAGATTATAAGATAAGAGAATCACAGGTAATCTATCTCATGAACATAGAAATAAGAATCCTAAACAAAGTATTAGCAAAACAAATCTAGTAATATGAAAATGATATTATTTAATGACCAACTTGACCTTATTCCAAAGATATAAAATTAGCTTAACATTTGAAAATCGATCACTGTAGTCCACCACAAAATAATTCGCTCTCATTTGTGGAAAACATAGCAAACTAGGAACAGAAAGTAATATTCTAAATCATATAGAAAATAACTAGAAGTCATACAGCAAACATCCTACTAAATAGAGAAATATTGTAAAATTCTTCTCAGTTTAGGAATGAGCAAAGAGGCCCATTATCACTGCATATACTCAAATTGCACCAAAGTTCCTTACCTTATACAAGAAAAGTTAATGAAAGGGATATGTGGAAAGAGAGAAATAAATATAATTACTTGTAGATAACATAATTGTGTGCTTAGAAAAATCCCAAAGCATCTATAAATATCCTATTAGAATTAACTGGTGAATTTGATAAGGTTGCTGGCTACAATGTCCACTTATAAAAATTCAATATATTCCTATATTTTAGTAACAAACAATTTGAAAGTGAAATTTCATAATGATATCATTTTCAATAGCATCACAAAACACCAAACATCCAATGAAGTCTAATGAAAAATGAACAAGGACACTCAGAAAACTGTAAAGTACTATTGAAAAATAATCAAAGAAGACTTAGGTAAATGAATATATTTATCCATTTGTGATTAAAAAATCATTATAAAATATCATTTCCTCCAAGTTGATTAATAGATGAAATCCAAACCCTATGAAAATCCCTGTGTGTGTGTGTGTGTGTGTGTGTGTGTGTGTGTGCCAACTGACAAGTTGATTCTAAATTATATATGGAAATAAAAGGGCTAAGAATAGTAATACTATCTTAAAGAACCTTGATGATAGTTATACTACCTTAAAGAATGCTATCTGCTATCTTTAACATAGAATATTGTTTTTTTTTGTTTTGGTTTGGTTTTTTTTGCGGTACTGGGGATTGAACTCAGGGACATTCTACCTCCAAGCTATACCCCCAGCCCTATTTTTTATTCTTTATTTTGAAACCGAGTCTCACTAAGTTGCGGAGTGTCTCACTAGGTAGCTGAGGCTGGCCGCGAACCCGGATCCTCCGGTCTCAGCCTCCTGAATGCTGGGATTACCAGTGTGCGCCACCATGCCCGGCTAGAATATTGTTTTAAAGTAGGAAGACCTACATTTTCAGCTATAAAGACTTATTATAAGCGGGATGTGTGCACATCTTTAATCCCAATAAGAGGATTACAGGTTTGAGTCCACCCTATGCATTTTAGCAAGACCCTCAGCAACTTAGTGAAATCCTGTTTAAAAATACATACATACATACATACATACATACATAAATAAATAAGTAAATAAATAAAACAGAGCCGGGTTGTAGCTTGGAGGTAGACTGCCCCTGGGTTCAGTACACAATACTAAGAAAAAGTACTTATTATAAAGTAAAACAATCATATTGGTGCAAGAATAAACAAATCAATTTAACAGAACAGAGAGTCTTGAAAAAGCCCCACCCAAATATGAACTTTTGATATATGACTAAATTGCAATGGATGAAAATGCTTTGTTCAAATAAATGGTGCTCAATCAATTGCCTGTCCATATAGGAAAAAAATTTAATTAGATCCTTTATGTCACATAATCCCTCACATCAATTCTAGGTAGATTGTAGAACTAAATGGAAAAGGTAAAATAGTAGAGATTCTAGAAGATATCTTTGAGAGCATATCTTCACAATTTGAGGATTGAAAAAGATTTTCTTAAACAGAACACAAAGGTATTTACCAAAAAAGGTCAAAGATCGGTAGATGAGACACCATTAAAATTGAGAAGTTATGTTTACCAAAATGTGTCATTAGGAAAATAAAAGGCAAGCCACAGAGTAGGAGAATTGATTTACAATTATATTAACTAATAAAATACTCCTTTCCAGAAAAATAAAGTATTTCTACAAATGAACAAGAAAAAGACAGACGATCCACAAGGAAAAGAAGGGACAAATCGTGAATGTGCATGTCACAAAAGAAGGTATCTACTTGGCCAATCAAGATATGAAAAGTTGTACACTCTCAGTAGCCATCAGGGAAAGGCAAATTAAGACTAGTGAGCTGTTTCAGCCAACATTCTCTCTCACTGCTGTGGTTCAAAATACTCAATGACCACAACTTAGGGGAAGCAAGATTTATTTGCTTACAGTTCTTGAGGTTTCAGTCCATATTAGCCTGGGTCATGTCTGTGTAGTTCAGGGCATGGTAGCATGAAGGAGAGAGAGAGAGAGAGAGAGAGAGAGAGAGAGAGAGAGAGAGAGAGAGAGAGAGAGAGAATGAGAACACACGTGTGCACACAAGTGCCAAGAGGAGGAGGCAAGCCACACCATACCTACCTACCTTATCATCCAACAATTCCATTAATCCATCAATGAATTTACCCACCGATGAGATTAGACTCCTCATGATTTGATTATTTCACCTCTGGACAATTTTTTTGCATTATCACTACATGAGCTTTTCCAGGGGATATTATATACCTAAACTATGACATGAGCTACATCCCTCCAAATGGCTAAAAAAACCTAATGACATCATGTGTTGGGGAGGGCATGAAGCAGCTGAAACTCCTACACTGTTAGTTTACACTGGTACAATCTCCCTGCAAAACTGTTTGGTGGTATCTCCTATAGTTAAATGGGCACATGGCATATAACCCATTACTTCCTCTTCTAAGTATATGCTTAGGAAATGTCATAGCAATGTTACTTGTAGTAGCCAATAATTGGAAACAGTTTAGCTATAAATCAACATTGGAATGGTTTAAATTGTGATACTATAGATCATAATATGATTATACTATAGATTATAGTATGAACATGAAAATTAATGAACTACTACAAACTACAGCATGGATAAATTTCACATACACATAGTTTGGAGGAAAAGATTACTTTTGTAAAGTAAAAAACTCCCACCCCTCCCCATCATGCACACTCCCAAGTGAAACAAATCCACATTCAGGAAAGTGGTTCCCTCTGGAATTTCTAGGATGCTTCTGGGATGTTCTATATCTTGATCCAGATTAGATGAAAGCATTCACTTTGTAATAATTTATCATTTTTGCAGTAGCGCTTTTAAAGATAAGTTGAGAAATTAGAGTGAGATTTGAGATTTTAAAGTATTTTGATATAAATCAATTATGATGATTCTGAACACTGCTTTCCAATTGTTTGAGCTTCTCTCATCTCTGCTACTCAGAACTCTTTGGCTGCGGATGGCAGCAAGCCAACAGAGACCCTCCCTCTCAAAAAGAGAAATTATTGGATCAGAAAAACCTATGTAGATCCTGGGGCTCAAATATGGTTATCAGAAGCTAGGCATGGTGGCACATGCCTGTAATCTCAGTACTTGGGAGGCAGAAGGATCCTGGGTTTGCAGCCAATCTAAGCAATTTAGTGAAACTCTCAGCAAATTAGTGGGACCCTGTTTCTAAGTAAAAAATAAAATAGGAATGGGAGTGTAGCCCAGAGGTAGAAGGCCCCTGGGTTCCATCCCCAGCACCAAAAAAGCAAAAGCAAAAAAAAAAAAAAAAGTTCTTAGCATTATGTTTCCCCTCCTCATCTTGCAACACCACTCACTTCCTTCTGCATATAGACTATTATCTCCCAGGGACAGGCAGAATTCCAGCAGAAAGGACAACAGCTAGATCAAAGTGGCTGTTTCACAGTAAATTTGGGCACACTGGACTAGAGGGGCTTCCATGCAAACCCCTCGAAGCAAGTTCAACTTCATGATGCATCAAACAGCCTCCTGCCCGTTTCAGTCAGGTTGCAACCCCTCACCTGTGGAATTTCCCAAACTGCCACTGTTTCTGAAATAGTGGTGTATCAGGTGTCCTGTGAGGGTAGGCTAAGCCCTGAGGCCAGGACTGGGTAAGAGGGGTGGGGCCTTGTGACTGACAGCCCCCAAGTCTGGGTGAGAGAGTTTAGGCTCTGTGAATAATAGCCCCGTCCAGACTGTATTTATTCCAGGCAAAAACTTTCCTTCAAGAAAGTGATGCAGGTGGGCAAAAACCATGTTGGTTCTTTACTAAATAATTTTTAATTTTACATAATAGGAAAAATTGAAAATACTGCCAAATTGCCCTCTGAAAGAACTTCGACACATGGACAAGGAAAAGACAGATGACTTAATATGGTACCAACAGTTCATGAGTACACCCCGTTTGCCATCATCCTTACTAATATTGGATATTGTCAATATTTAAAGTTTTGTCAGCCTAATGAGCAGACACAATAGTATCTCAATATTTTGTTTGCCTAACGCACTTTGGTCATTTGTATTTCTTCTATAAACATCTTGTGCCAGAGGTTTACACATGGCTGTGGGGTCTCTGGCAGGGAGGACAACTTTGCCATTGATGTTATTTAGGATAGCATTGCATGAAATGCAGACTGTCTGGTAGTCAGTTTTATTACTGTTTTAGTTCTCTGTAGACAAGGCATCCATACCCCATCACCCGCACCTGGGCACATGGCTCCCACTGTCTCTGCACATAATCCTTTTGAGTTGTTTCTCTTTTCTTATTGCCTTGTACCATTTCTGTTTGTATTCTTGTGTTTATTGTGCTTATCTTCTCTCATTCTGTTCTTGCCTTTTAATTTTATTTATGTTTACTTGTTCTGCTCCCTTTAACTTTTGAAGGCCATCAGTTAACTTTGTGGCAGGCAATTAATTTGTCATATAAAAAACTCTCACTCTTTCCTTTGGGCATTGCCTTAAATTACTCCCAGACTGAATTGGAGGGCTTCTGGATCACTTTTCTAATAATTGGCAAGGGAGCAACCAGATGGTCTAGCTATGACAGCACAGCTAGTCAGTACTGGATATTTTGGGGAAATGAATTGCATTACAGCAAAAAAATCTCTGGGCACAAAGAATGAGTCATGGGCATAACTGACTGGCCAGTAGGATTTGCAGTGACCTCTCTTGACTCATTGATGAAAGCATGAATGGATTGGACATGATTTCTCATTCAGGGAGATGTTCTTAATATTCAGGGGTTTGGTTTTAGCTGGGTGGTAACATGGCAGAGATAAAGGAAGCTGTAATTCTGCCTTCAAAAAGACGTCACCCTGGAAAGACAGAGGGACTACATGAAGAGCTTAGGAAGACCAGAATCAGGTCAGCCTGTGGTTATCACTCTTGTGCTCCCTGCTCCAGCTGTACTGGGCCCTGCCAGAAGTGGCACAGAGGACTTCTCAAGAGACGCTCCCTGGGATGGGAGCTGTGAGTCAGTGGTGGCTGTCACCTTGGGCCGGCGGTGTGTGCAATTATTTCATGAACAGCTGCCACTACACTTGCAGCTTGCCCACCTGCCTATTTGTTCAGAAGGCAGATCGTCAGCCAAAAAATAAGTGAGCTCTGTGACACTGTAAGCAAAAGAGGATTAGTAGAGCAAACAAAAGTCTGCAGTAAGACGTGATCCTATGAAAAACCAGCGAGCCACGTGATTAAAATCACATCTGTGGTGCTTTAGCTTCTCAGTTCCCAGCCCCAACACACACACACACACACACACACACACACACACACACACCCTTACACACACCAGTAGAGGCTCACATCAACTTATGTATAAATACAGTCACTCACAATTATAAACATTCACATAGAACTACATGTGTACGACACACTTTCACAAACTACACACATACTCATACAAGCCCTCACACACAAGTGCGCACTGCACTCACACATATCTACATTCCTACACAAATAACCACATATACTTCATAAAACTCTCATTCTCAACCAAGGTCCACTTTTCCCCTTAGAGAGCTAGGTATCATTTGTAATAAAAATGCTCCTGGAGAATAAACCTGCCATATGACCCAGCTATACCACTCCTGGTATCTATTCAAAAGAATTGAAACCAGACTACCATGGTAATGTATGCACATCTATGCATGCACAATTCATAACCGCCAAACCACGGAACCAGCGAGATGTCCATAAACAGGTGAGTGGATTATAAAATTATGGGATATACACACAGTGGAATTCTATTTGGCCATAAAGAAGAACAAAATTATGTCATTTTCAGGGAAATGGATAGAACTGGAAAATATTATGCTAAGTGAGATTAGTCATTCACAAAAAGTGAAAGGTCAGATGTTCTCCCTCAAATGCGGAAGTTAGGGAGAAATTGGGACATAGGAGGTACTCCAGACAAAGGAGGAGAAACCTTAGTGGAGGGAAGGTGGGGACCTAATTGAGGGACATGGGAGGGGGGAGGAAGACTCCAAGAGGGAAACACTTTAATGGACATGATGTACATACACAAACTTATCAATGCCAGTCACTGTGTTGAGTATGGGAAGGTGGGGAGGTTGAGGGAGTGGGGTGGGAACTAGGGAGGGCTCAACCAGTGCTGTGCGCATGTATGCCTCTATTACCCTGAACTTCATCAAGATGTATGATCACAATGCACCAATAAAAGAATAAAAAGTAAGTTTAAGCAACTCCTCCTAGGGGTCATTTCCTGGCTTTTTAGTTGCTGAAGGCAATGGGGTGAGTGGGAGACTGTGGTGCCTCTCCCAACTCCTTCCCTTGGTATCAGCTCCCAGTGCACGTGGTAAGAGCCAGGTGACAAGATAGAGTTGAGGTGTGGGTGGCCTCGGAGCCCTTCTTTTACCCTTGTTACTACTATCACCTCAGGGGGTGGCACAGAACTTCACACATAGGAGGCCTTCAATGTATGCTGGATAAATCCTTAAGCCTTCTTTTGCTTTTTTAAATTAAAAATTTTATTTGGGTCATTTTTTTGTCTCATTCTTGCCTGTCTTTTAATAGAAGTCTAAGGTGATGCACAGATCCCTTAGAATAAAACCTTCCTTGGAGACTGGAAAACCCTCTGTAACTTCATACTCTTGAAGATTTCATCAGAGACACTAACATCCTCAGATTTTATAGATATGTGAAACGAACCTCAGAAATGTTAGTAATTTCTACAAAGTCACACCACTAGTCTGCAGCAGACTAAGGACTAGGTAATAGTTTGGTTCCTGGACTAGAGCTATCCTAAGATTAGATGTGGATAACTTTATTTCAGAATGATGCTTTGATAATAATGTTAAGGCAATATGTGACTCAAACATGAATTTCTTTACCCAGAACATTGCAATAGTCTATGAGGACTTATACTGGTTTGAGTAGAATATTTGCTATGTTTTAATAAATCTGGCTTATGATACCACAACAAATGCACTCCCATGTAATATATATTTAACTTTATAGCTTTCAGTGTGATGAAAATTATCCCTGTTCTATTTCTATAAATTTCAACACTGTCTTTCAATTTTTTTTTTTTTAATGTGTGGAATCTCAGAACACTCTGGCTTTGTTACATCTTCTTGGTAGATACATTAGAACAATCTCATGTTAATGATAGTTTTTAGCCTTGCCTTACTTAACAGATATGATATAGATAATGCTCATGCCCATCACTTCAGTAGAGTAAGAAAGCCGCTAACTGGTTTTAAGAGCTTAGCTTTTTAAAAGAACATTATGTGGCCAATGCAGTTATTTATGGTATTAGCTTTCTTATTGTGTCAAAAATAGGAGCTTGAATTGTCTTGTTTTGTATTTGTATTTTTCTAAAGTTGACTTTTTAATTTTTATTTTTTGAGGTGTATTGAGATTAATCATCTCATTCTACAAATACTGCATTCTACAAGTACTGCATTTATATTTTTCTAGAGTTGACTTTTTAATTTTTATTTTTTGAGCCTTGTTGAGATTAATCATCTCATTCTACCCCAGGCCCAGCAGGTTTTCATGGAAACCTGGGTATGTGTTGTAGAAGATTTAAGTGCAATGCATGGCAGGCCCTTTTCAAACAATGTATACATATGCTGTGTATTTGTATTTACATAGTCATATGTATTCCATAAATAATGTAATATGCTTCTGTGTATGTGGCAAAGGGTATGAAATTTAAACATACAGTGTAAACACTCAAATCTGGTAGCTATTAATAGCAATTACTCTCACTTGAACTATCATGCCCTGCCTAAAAGACAAACATAATGTTAAAGTAAAAAAGACATTTAGGTAATTTAAAATATACTATGATATGGTGAATACAAATAGTGGGTAAATTAGGGTGACAGACTTGTGGGTAATTTCTCTATTTTCTAAATGCTTTCTAATGTCATTTTATTTTTATACTGGAAAGAATGCACTTATTATTTTAAAAGAAAGGAAAACAAGAAGAAAGGCAATAAAGCAGCAACACTGGAAAACATATTTGTAAAAATTCCCCAGCTTGGAAGATATGCTGAAGGGTGTTAATGCTATTATAGCTCTTGGTCTTGGTCGCTAGTCTGCCTTCACAAACGGGCCTGCCAATTTATGTTCTTCCTCTTATTGTTCTTAGTAGTCTTAAGGTTTTCTTTTCATTTTTCCTTTTACATAATAGCTACCAGATTGAAAGTCCCCCTCCTCCCTTTCCTTCTCTTAATGTCTTCTTTCTTGGCTTCTATGGTGGTTTTTGTTAAAACCACCATAAAATGTCATCAATTGACTGCTAGTTCTAAAATAATGAGTTTTACATGTAGGTATGTTGTAGTACCTTCATGACATGAAGTAATTCGACATTAATAATATATCACTTCTTAAAAATTTGAAGTGGAATACTTGACATTAATATAGAAACCATGGGCTCTAAAATTTAGAAGGACTTGTTTTTGGATTTAGAGAAGCTTGATTCTGCTATTGAAGTGATTTATTCCTTCTATCTTGTGGTAAATTAAAACAGCTCCTGTGGATAATTTCTATGTCATGGATCAGTGAATTTCTAGGTTTATTTTGCTAGTTAAATGTTTCTATCAGATATCATTCACATAGGAATCAATTGTTTTTTTATAGTTTGTCCCTGGCAAGATAATACCAAAAATTTTTTGAAAATATGATTGTATTTTCAAAATATAGGAACAGAAGTGAATCTAGGTCAAATTTTACACATGTATATTTGTGTGCAAGTGTATATATGCATACACTCAGATGCACATACAACAGCAACTAGCATTAGTAGAACTTCGATCAGGATACCACCAAGGAGAATTAACTTCAGGTATTAAAGATACAGCTTAGTATGGTTGAGACAAATCTTCATTACTATCATGTGAAAGCTTCTATGCTATTAGAATGCCCTCACAGTCAATCTAATGATAACCTTAATTTTTAGATTCAAAAGTATAGAAATGGAAATGATTTAAACCTCATGAAAATGTAATCCTCACACTATTTGTCTTCTAAACTCTCCTTGCTATTTTATGATAGGACAGCTTTTGAAGCCAGAGTCATCATTCTTATTTTGTATGTTTCTTTAGCAAATTCTTTATATTTTAATTTATTTTGTTCTTCTTAAATACTGGATTTAACTACTGGTTACAAAGGAATGGGCTGAGGAAAATTTCCTGAGACAATCTTTCTCTCCTGTTCCTTGTTAGTTTTATGGAAAAGCAGCCTCCGTTTTGCAATAAACACATATTATTTCTAGAACCTCAGAACTGGGGGCTATTTAAAAAGTGTGTATCTATATGGGCCAGCTCTGCTTTTTCCATCATTCTCATAACCAGCCCTCCTTTCAAAGTGTTTCAGGAAACTCCGGGGCCAGGAAGCCTTTCCCAGATCAATATGGACTGAGAAGAGAGAATAATCAAAAGGCAGAACAGCTGGACTTTTTTTTTTCTTTTGGTGGTGGTGGTGGTAGAGGGGTTGTTAGAGAAAATTCTTGGAGCAACCAGGAGAACTGGAGAGAGGAAAAATGAGTCAACCTCTTCTACTATCCCTCCCTTACTCCTCAGAGTATTTCTGAAAGGACACATGGTGGAGAAATTGTGGGAATATGGTCTCTTGGGAACCTGGTTTTGAAGAAAAAACATACTGGTCATATGAGAATTGCCCACCAGCAGATGGATGGCCAGACAGAGGAGTTTGAGTTTTGCACTGTGTCTTAGTCCATTTTCTGTTGTTATAGCAAAATACCAGAGACTGGATAATTTATAAACAATAGAAGTTTATTTGGCTCTCAGTTCTGGGGGCTGCAAAATCCAAAGGCATGGTGCTGCATCTGGTGAAAGCCTTCTTGCTGCATTGTAACAAGTCAGAAGGCATCACTTGATGAGACAAAGCAAGTGTGCTAACTCAGGTCTCTCTTCCTTCTCTTACAAAGTTGCTAATGCCACCATGGGGAACCTGCCTGATGACTTCATTTAAGGGTAACTACTTTCCTAAAGCTCTGCTACCAAATACAGTTAACATATGAATTTGGGGATTAAGTTTCCAAGCTTGAACTTTTGGGAGACACATTCAAACCATGGCACCTGGACATTTTGTTTCTAGTTCTTCTCTTTTGTAGGCTTCGTGGTTTTTAACTATAGTCTTATTATCATGTCCTTTCTCTCCCTGTGTTCTTTCTTCACTCACTCACATACACACACACACACACACACACACACACACACACACACACACACCAATGTTTTCAAAGTATTGACTTCACTTGAATTCTACTCAGAGACCCAAAATTCAGCCAACAATAGAATAAAACCATAATTTTTGTTAGGTATTTTTCTTTTTTGTTAAAAGAAAAATTAATGAAAAATAAAAAATAAAACCACCACTAGAAAATTGGGGAAGATAAGTGCCTTTAATACATACATAAGTTATGTTACTTAATTTAGAAAACACAAATAAGTCTAGTGTTTCTAGAAAGTAGACTTGCCAACTACAAAAGTGGTTACATGAAGTTGATAAAGAATAGAAATTCCTTCTGCTTTCACATTTTATGAGTTATTGTTATAATTAGTAAGGCCAAATTCTAGCACAAAGGACTATAATAAAATATTCTTTGAATGTTAAAATAATTCTCCAAAAGCCTATATTAAGCTTTACAAATTGCAGGCAAGTTATTGTATCTGAAACTCTGCCTAAGATATACACAGTAGTGAGTTAACGTGTTGCCATGAAAACCTTTTGGGTGAAAATAATGAACTTTGGGTGTTAGAATATTTGATTTACTGAATTTTGGCATAACTGCCTATTTTTCTTGCTAAACATTCAGACTGAGACTTTACCATGATTATCTAATCTTGCTCCATTCTTGGATTGTTCAGCTTCTGTAAACAGAGGAAAAGGAGATCCTTCTGGATTGTTATGGGGAATATTTGGCTCTGCATTAAATGAATGTTTGATTTCCAGTAATGTTGAATTTGGCTGGATACCCTTGTGGTTACAATACTTTAAGCCTTTAAAAACACATGGGTTCTCAAATAGTGACATGCCTTTTTCCCGAGCTTTCCCCCCTGACTAGCATTTTTGTTATTACCCTCCCTGTCTACTTCAAACAAATTTTATGCAGTTTCCAATTCTTGTACCATATGGCTGCTGCTTACCAGCTCTTTGTGTGCCTTGGCAAACAGCCACATGCAACAGTGAAGAATGAATTCCTGGATGAGAAGTGGAGAATCTTGCCTTTATCCATTTTTCTACTGGAGTTCAACTTTTTAAGGTAGGGTTGGGTTACATATTTTTCTTTCCTTTCTTTGGTCTCCCTCTTTCCTTTTCCTTTCTCCTCCTCCCTCCCTTCCTATTTCATTGTTGCAGTCTTCCTTACCCTAGGTAGAGTAATTTATGCTGTTAGTATTAGTAGAGGTTCTTGTGAAGCAATGATAATGTAATGCTCATACAGACAACCCCAGGTGTTTCTAGCTTTTGCCTTTTCTTGAATCCTCTATTTTTCAACATTTTGAAAGGGACCCCCCCCCCTTTTTTTTCTTTTTTTACCTTTTATTTCTGGCTGTGGAAACATCCTCAAAACCGAAAATGTGTTGGTTTGTATGCCGCATCACTGATATTGAGTCCCTGTGTGGATTTGTTTTGGAAAAATAATAGTTTTATTTAGCATTAATTGAGATAAGGGGTAGGTGTCATTTTCTGCTTACAGAGGAGAGAATTTGGAAGGAAGGAGCAGATGCTTTGAGAATACAGATAGGTTCAGAAACAGCAAGAAGTGAATATTCTGTGTTGAGATATCAGTAGCACAAGAGGCAGGGGGGACCAAGGCACAGCCTCTTCTCAGTCTAAGGTCCCACTACCCCGCAATCCCTAGCCCCATTCTCTTTGCCTTTTAGCGTCTCTTGTGGTCATCTTTGTCTTTGTGTCCATGTTCTCTGCACAGACTGGCAATTTAACAACTGCTACTGCTACTCTGCCACTTGATCAATTGGCTGAATTTACTGATCTAACATTGGGTTAGTTACTTTTTTCCAACTTAATAACAGCCTAAATACTGTATTCTGAACCTACTTCGGATTCACAGAGCATTAGCTTACTGTAGTCCCAAGTGCAAGTAAGAGGTAATTTTTTTTTATTAGCATCTAAATATTTTGCAGAGAAAAATCCATAAAGGTTGAAATATATGTGTATACATTTACATAAAATATACACATATGTATATATTCACAGATTTACATATGTATATATGCACACACAAAACACATATGCATATTTTATGTGTATATTGTTTAAATGGAACCTGGATATCCATTAATTGCCAAGGAACTTATACTATGTGTGGAAATAAACACAACATCACATTGTCAGTATTTGTATCTTGTAGTGGAAATCTATTTAAACATCAAATCTTACTGTCGATTAAGAAAGTGAATTAAGTACCATCCTAATGGAAAAGTAATATAAATTTGCTATTGCCGTTTGGGAAAATTATACTCTCAGTGTTCAACAGAAAAGCCCCATATCCGTTATAAATTGAGACTACATAGCAAAGGCTGAATAAGTGTCTCGCTCCGAACTCTCTTCCACCTGGCATCCCTAACCCTTCCTGCCTCTATGACTCAGTGGGCTGCAAAGTCCAGACGCACGGCCTCGGAGGGACGGCATGGCGGAGCTTAGTCCACTCCTTCCAGATGCGTGTCGGCCGCGCGGGGCAGCACCTGGGAGGCGGCTGGCGGGGCCTGGCCCGGGGGCTCACAGGCTGGCAGCCCCGCGGGAACCTGCTCGCTCTCCCCGGGCGGCGGGGCAGGGGCCGCGGCCTCCACCCCGGGCGCGGAGGCCTGACCGGAAGTCCCTGCCTCCGACTTCCGGTGCCGCTCGGCCTGCGGGGCCTCGGCGGGCAGACCCTGGGCCCCGGCCCCTGCTGGGGGATCCCGGGCTGTCGGCGCAGCTTCTGCCGCCCTGCCTCCTTCGGCCTCGGCCTGGGGCGCCAGGGGAGGCACCCGGGGAGGCGGTTCTGGTTCTCCCGGGGCCGCGTCGTCGCTGCCGCCTGCGGGCTGCGTTTCTCCGGCCTGGCCCGGGCTCGACTCTGGACCGTGCAGGACCAGGAAGCCTGGGGCCAGGCCTCTCGCCGCCTTCGGAACGCTGGAGGCCTCCGCGGCGTCCCTCTCCTTCCCCGCGGAGACCATCGACTCCGTCGACTCGGGCTCCTCGTCCGAGGTGTGCTGACTTTGGTCATCCTTTTCATCAGCCGCCTTCGCGTCTCTGATTTTTTTATAGAGTTCGTTTCTCTCTTCTTGTAAAGCACGGCAGAGATTCTCTAGCCTTCCAATTTTCATGACGAAGCACTCATATTCCTTAGCTCTCAGTGCTTTCTGTGATGTGAACACACACACACACACACACACACACACACACACACACACACACACGGCATGAAAAGCAAAATCTGGAAACAACAAAACCATTTGCCCTAGAATTTATCTACTAGGCTTTGAGGCCTGGCCTCAGAGTGGTGGCTGGAGAAACACTTGGGCAGGGACATCGCTTTTTATTTTTGGATTGTGTGCCAGACTCTGGTAGAATTTTAATCACTGTAGCCCGTTCTTTGGGAAAGGAAAATGGCAAGGGCTTCTTTCTGCTTTAGTCGAGAACTTCTCATATCTTAAAGGAGATGCATTTTCTGCTTCTAAGACTTAGAAGGTTTAGTAAGTGAAGTTTGTGTTGAAATGAAGTATAGACTGGAACTTGTCCCTCAGGAGTACCTTATCTGTTCCATAAACTGTTGTATTCGAATCCCAGCGACCATTTGATTTATGTTGATGAATAATAAGCATATATCTTTGGAATCTGTTGCAATTTGGGATGAATTGTTAGGAGAGTAATTATTACCATAGAAACTCACCACACACTAATTCATGATGCTGGCTGTTCAACTGTTCTGTTCTTTTTTAAAAATTTTTTCTAGAAATGGTGGTGTTTGTGCATGAACACACCCCAAATCAGCTCACTCCTTACCCCCACCTTTGACTACTCTGTACCTTGAAGGCCTTTTTTTTCCTTGTTAATATGGAGAGACCTTTTACCTGTAATTTCTGCCTCTGAGGTCAGGGGCCACATATTTTTTGCTTTTAGAATTACAAAACCTACTCAGATTCTGGCATAATAATATTTAAATGCCTTTTGGAGGAATTTTAAAAATAGCTCTCTCTCTCTATGTCTGTAAAATGGCATATTCCCTGGTTGGTTGGGGCAGTGTCTTCTCTCAGTATATTTAAATCAATTCATTCATTCATTCTGCACCTGTTATGTGCCAAACACTGGGGAAATTTGCAGCCAAGTAAGAGACTCATTTTACCTTTAAGCAATTCACAGTCTAGCAGGCATGGTGCTGGTCTGGGAACAGCTTTTTATTTTTTATTTTTGGACTGGGGATAGAACCCAGTGGCATTCTACTTCTGAGCTACACCTCCAGCCCTTTTTATTTGTAATTTTTGAAACAAAGACTCACTAAATTGCTGAGGCTGGCCTTGCACCTGCAATTCTCCTGTCTCAGCCTCCCAAGTACTGGGATTATAGGTGTGCACCACCACACCTGGCATGGGGCTAGCTTTTGAATTAATAAATGTGTGAATGAAGATCACAAAGCTTTTTTTGAGTCTGGATAGGATTCTAAATTTCTAAATGACCTTTGCTCTTATTATTATTACAATTTAACATGTCACACCTCCATCCCCATTTTAGCTCTTTTTCAAACACAGTCATTTGTACAATTAATCTATAATTATATTCTAAGAATGAATATCTTGACAAGTATGTGTGTGTGGGGGGGTAAAGGCCAAGAGAAAAAAATGTCCTCACCTCTTCGATCATGTCCAACAGAGCTTTGTTACAGCTCTCAAATCGGGCTTTCCATGTGGCTGTGTCCTTTTCCAGTTTCTTCATTTTCTTAGTTGTCTACAGAAATTAGAGTATGTGAGTGTTAATCCTGAAAAGTTAATGTATAAGGAAGCTTAGTTCCATATGTGACATTAATAGCAGTCCTTTGGTTACTAGCTCCTGAAGCAAACAAATGCTCAACGTCAAGAACAAAAGATTGTGGAAGAGTCATGATTTGAGTCCTCTTAAGTCAGTAGTGAACAAACATGCTTGCACCAGAGCCAATTTAGGAGAAAGGAAAGTACTTAGGGGCACACGTTTTGTCATTGCTTTTTCTTTTACTTAAAATAAAAATATCTTAAGCTGGACATGGTGGCACATGCTTGTAATCCCAGTACTTGGGAGGCTGAGACAGGAGGATTGCAGGTTCGCGGCCAGCCTCAGCTACTTAATGAGGCCCTCCACAACTTAGACTCTGTTTCAAAATAAAGAATTTAAAAAAAAAAAAGACTGAGGGTGTAGCTCAGAGGTAGAATACCCCTGGGTTCAATCCCCAGTACCACAACAACAACAACAACAAAACTTTACTGTGACCCACTCCTTAGAGTGAAAAGGTATTCTTGTGTTTTTAGACTCCTGCTAAGATTAATTCACCAGATATTTACTAATAAAAACACATAGCCCAATCCTCATTCCAACTATAAACATTTCATTACTTCATGAAATGTACTGAATATCTTAGCAAAAGAAAAATAAATCCAAAGGGGAATTTCCTGTCAAAATAGAAAATGTCAATATTTTATGGATGATAAGTAATACTCACTTTATCCATTTCCTGTTTGAAAGTGGCAAACACTTCATTGCTTTTTGTCAGCGTGCTCTGGAACTCTTCAAACCTTCCTGAGTAAAGAGTGAGCTGTAAACAGGGAAAAAGTGCATCTATTTTAGGGCTGCTTTCAGAGTGCTTCCAGAACAAAACAACATGTCATTGTTCATCATTTGAGAAGAAAAATGATTTAAAGTCACTCTCAATACAGTGTGTTAGTCATATATTCAGTTATTTTATTTATTGTATTGCAAAATCAATCCAGGTCAGTAAGGCATGCTTGGAGATCTTTAGAGAAAAAAGAAATATTAGACCATTTAATCATATCATAACTTTTACCAACAAACATTTATCGATCCCTGAGCATATGTAGATAAGTATTTAACAAATGGCTTCTGCTTTTGAGGGACCTGCACTCTGAATGGGGAGACAGTCTCAAAGACCCTCAACTCAGGGACAGTGAATGAAGAGCCACGTCAGTAGATACAGGAGATGATCAGAGAAGGCCAGTGTGGCAGATTATCACGTGAGACATATGTCTGAGGAGAAGTGGTTCTGAGGGAGAATGTCGGCAAATGAAAACAAGTGATAAAGGAAATGTGAGTGGGGCATGGACAAGGACTGCTGCCACCAGGCAGGGTGTGCACCTCTCCAAGCAATCGCCATTTCTGTTTTAGACATCATAGTTTTGTGTTTATGAATATAGGGTTCTAGCCAATAGCAGTTAAAAATGTCCCTTTCCATCAAAACCAGTGTATTATACCAATTTTCTACAGATGGAAGTAATGACTTTGAGGGAAGGATGCTTTTTTTCGAGTTTGCACAAAAGCATTCTATGGTTAGCATTCCTGAGTATGTGGCCCACCACAGGGATATTGAGACGATATTGTATGAGGGATATTGTATCTCCACATCCTTAATATCAAGGATTGAATTTGGGATGGGAATGAGCAGCACAAGGAAGAAAAAGGGCTAATACTTGATTGTAAGTGATAACAATAAAATCCTAAAATCTCACTTTGGAAAATGATACTAAGAGCCAGGAGTGGTGATGTACACCTGTAATCCCAGTACTTGGGAGGCTGAGACAGGAGGATCTCAGGTTCAAGGACAGTCTCAACAATTTAG
>PVLC010017308.1:0-33792 GCA_004027655.1 Graphiurus murinus
AAAAAAAAGAAAAATGGAACTGACTGAAAGAGAATATTTCAAATATATCCCCTAGAAGATAAAGGAAGCCCCAGGTTCCACTAATTTCTTAACTCCCTACCTTTGTTTTTTGAAAAAATCCCTCATATTTTTATATCAAATGATTGTGCAATGAAGTATAGAAGAGTATGAATAGTGTTCATACTTGTACATAAAAAATAAGTGAGTGTCCCTTTGGATTCTGTTTCCTAAAACACACACACACACACACACACACACACACACACACACACACACACACTGTTAAAACATGTTACTATTGCCAGGAATGGCACAAGTCTGTAATCTCAGTACTTGGGAGACTGAGGAAGGAGCATCACTGTGGTAATTTATAGTGAGTCCATGTTTCAAAATAAAAAAATAAAATGGACTTGAGGGTGTAGCTCAGAGGTATAATAACTCTGGATTCAATGATCAGTAACACGTGCACACACACGCACACATACACACACCACTTTTTGTTGAAAAAAATAAGTGGAGAGAAAGGCCTTGTTTTCTTCACTTTTGCTTTTCTGTTTTTCTGTGTTGCATACATTTATATCAAAAGGGAATACCTGTAGAATGGAATTACAAGTCATCTATGCATCTCGAATGAATACTAATGCAAATTTCTTTTTTTTAAATGTGAAATTGATTTGTGTTATACCATTTAATCTCCCACTAGGGAAAGTAGATAAAAACATATCAGTTCTATGCCTTTATCTGTTGGGCCTACCTAACAATAATGAAACTCTGCTATACTGATAGGAGAAAACAATGAATTGGTAAATCAATTTCCAAACTTTGTAACTTTGAAAATCTTTCCCATTAAAGCAGCTGTGATAGAGATGATGCCATATCAAGTGTAAAATTATTAGCTTTATAATTATCTCAGCTTTTTTACACAGTTGATTACTTAAGGTATGTTAAAAAGGTGATAAAATATTGGCTGAATATGTTTTTGGCAATGTTGGGGATTGAATCTAGTTATGATAAGCAAGTGCTTTGCCATTGAGATACATCACAGTCCTGGTTAAACAATTTTATTTTATTTTCTGTAATAGGCGATCACTATACAAGCCTTAGTTTTTCTGGTGCAACCAATCAATCCAAATAACTTTGCTAATACTAAAAGGGCAAGATTCAATAGTGCTGACTTTTCAATTAACATAAAGATAAGTAATATAATGTTAATATTAAACATACCAAATTTTCTGTTGCTTTCATTGAATACAATGGGAAGCTGTTTGTCATAATGAGGGGGAGAGGGCGGGTAGCAAGTGGTACCCCAGGTCCCATTCTTTCCTCCACTTCCAGGATCATTACTAGTCAAAGTATTTAGTTTCACTGAGTCTAGATATCATCTCAGATTCCTTCTCAAACTTTCATGAGAAAAAAAATTGTCATCACTACGTATGCTGCATGCTATAGTTTTTATGAAACTATAGTTTTGAGGTCTAAGTAGGAGGTAATGTTAGACCACATGGTCTAACTCAAGATGAATAATGAAAGGATATTTTACCTTTCTTTTCAAAAACATGTATTTCATAAGCATATTAGCATTTATATTACTGTATCAACAAAGATAAATATGGTGGGACATGCTTACAATCTCAGTACTTAGGAGGCCGAGACAGGAGAATCACAGGTTTGAAACCAGCCTCAGCCACTTTGCAAGGCTCCCAGCAACTTAGCAAGATCCTTTTTCCAAAGTAAAAAATAAATAGAGCTGGGAGATATAGCTTAGGATTAGAATGCCCCTGGATTCAATCCTCAGTACCATAAAAAAAAAAAATGTTGGAATGAAATAGCTACCATTTATTAAGTACCAGATATATCCCAAGTACTGTGCTGTCTTCTTTATAATTCTTACTTTATTTAATCCTAAAAATCATTATTTGATGAGATAGCAATTAACATACATTTTTGCAGAGAAGGAAACCAAGACAGAGAAGTGAAATAACGTGTTAAAGATTACTGAAAGATTAGCCAACAGGCAATATTTGACAGTGAGTTTCTGTGACTCCAAAACCTATTATCTTTACAACTGCAATGAACTGCCTCTCCACCTAGCTGAGAAGTCCAGGATTCAGAGGCAGCCTGCTCTTGCTTAGAAAGTTGTATTGCAATGACCTCATTGTGTAGCACTTGAAAGGAGTGCTTTCTCATTAATTAAGGAAAATTCCCTTTTGGCAAGAGCAGACCTCATTGTAATGAAAGCACTGTGCTGCTCTCCAATTTAATCTGGGTGCTTTCAGCTCTGAGGGCAAGAAGAAGGCAGCTCTGAGTCATTACTTATTGCTGCTCTCAGTCTCTGGAACAATTATCAAACATGGAGGGACACTTTCTTTACTGCAGGCTGCCAGAACAAAAATAGTGCTTCCCTTTCCTTCCAGCCTTGGCCCATTCGATTATTTATCAGCCGCTATTGACTTCAGAACAGTGGCTACAGCTTGGGGTCTACCTAGGAGGTGAAGAGGTGATGGCAGTCCCTAATTTATTTTACCACTTCCAAGACATAATGAAAATTATCCAATATCTGCAGAAAGTCTTTATGGATGAATAAAGACATAAAGTGCCCTTGATTTTTACAAAGATTATATTAAATCAATGTAGTTATTGTAAGATATAACTTCAAAGCTGTATTTATACCACACCCAACTAATCTGGCATGCATCAGGTTTCCCACTGCACTCAATTCCCTGCCTTAAAAATACCTTTGTCCCATTTGATGCTTCATCTTGTGCTATAGGATTCTACAGGAAATGAAACAGAAAGGGTCCTAATAATGGTTGTCATGTGGAGGTTGACTTAATATATTGTAGTGCCTATATCTCCATGTAAAACTACACAGTAAAACCCATGATGTTGAGCTCCTAAAGCCCTAGTCTAAAGGACAGTGTTGAGAGTTACACAATACTATCTGTTCCACCTTCCACCACATTACCACTTGTGAAACAAAAAATGTTCATCAGGAGATGCCAGCTTTTAACTGACATATACCATATAGTAGGGTTTAAGCAATGCTTAATAGTTACTATTGCATTTAGTCCCTACAACAACCCAATCAAGCAAGTATCGTTATTGTCCCTGAGTGAGAGAAATGAGTGCTTCACTCACAGGGCCAGAGAGTTAGCAGGTGGCTGAGTCAGGAATTCCCGCTAGTCTACTATGCTGCCCTAATGTCAGAGACAATGTGGGGCCTTTCTCAGTAATTATAGATCTGAATCTTTTTTTGTTGTTGTTGTTTACTTGTTTCTCTGCAAATGCCAGGTTAGATATTAATCTTGAGCATCTAGCTTTGAGATTTGGACTGTGACTACTTATGCTAGAACCATCCCCTCTTGCCTCACGAGAGACTCTAGATTCCACACCAATGAATCCCCCGTAACTTATCAATACTTATTCTATTTGCCTTGTGGGAAAGGGTCATTTGAACATGAAAAACTTGCAAAGGCCTGGTGCTCATACCTTTCAATAGAGTTTAAATTATAAAGAAACAGAACAAGTTGAAGCTTTAGATAGGAAGAAGTAAAAGTTTTCAAATATCCAAAAAAAAAAAAAAAAAAAAAATATTCAGTTACAAGGTATTAGACCATCCCCAGATTATTTGTAAGACACCACACAAGATTTTAGCAGAACAATCATATCTGGTCCTATTAATCTCTTGTTAGTGTGGTGTGCGAGATAAAGAGATCAGAAAGATAGGAGTCTGAATCCTAACTCTATTTTTTTAAAGTTGTGTGAGTTCAAGGAAATAATTCCCTAAACCAAGTGTTTACTACCTAACCCCAAAAACAAAACAACAAAAATAATTCTGAAATTCTACAAAAATTATGATATTACAAAAGATGAATCTGAAACCTCATTTTCTGATATGTCTTCAATATTGCTCTACATGTATATATACACAATATCACTCCACTTCATAATTTATTAACCTCTTCAGAACTCCCCATAAACTTCCTCACAAACTGTTAGATGTACTTATATTATCTGCTCATAATTCTCCTTTATAACACTTTTACATCTGTCTTTAAACCATGATCCCTGATTTGATCTTTCAAAAATTCTTAGTAGATGAAAATAGTCAACTAATTATATTTTAAAATAAAAATATTTTTGTAGTTATAATAAATAATTCAATAAACTAATATCAAAACATGATCAGGAATATTTTTATAGACATTGAAATTGGATAATTTAATTCCAAATTGCAATTTGACCTATTTCTACAAGGCACATACAATTTAGAAACATCAGCAAATACATTAACATAGCAACTGTGTAATTATAGCTGGTCTTAGTCTAATGAAATGCTAAGGGCAGTCATGTTGAAGATGTAGACATACAACAGAATCTTTCACTTACCAAAAGTGATTAATACATGTGTGCAATGCAATCTGAGACAAGACATCTAGTTCACCCACTCCAAGGAATGATTTAAATCAATCAGACAGTATTCACCAAGTGTTCCCATTGTACAGGATGTGGTTCTAAGTGCTTGCTGCCATTCTAGGAGTAAGCTCTACTATTTTTATTATGGTTTAAAGATGAGGAAACTGAAAGGTAGAAAACCGAGACAGTCAATAATGAACAGAGCTGACATTTTAATATAAGGAGAATACCTCAGGATACATTCTGACCAATAGAACGTTCTGGAATGATGGAAATATTCTAGACCAGCACTGGATTACCACACTTTCTGATGATAGAAATATTCATATTGGCCCAATTCAATAACCACTAAAAATGCATACCAATTGGACATTTCAAATGTGGCTAGAGTGATTGAGGAAATAAACTTTTAATTGTATTTCATTTTAATATAAAGAACCTTCTGTAGATATGTGGATATCAGATACTTCTACCACATCAGTGGCTACTGTGGTAGGTCCCTTACTTTTCTCTTTTTCTTTCTTTCTTTTTTTTTTGCAGTACTGGGAATGGAACCCAGGGGTATTCTACCTCCAAGCTACATCTCTAGCCCTATCCTATTTTGTATTCTTTATTTTTTTTAAGTTGCAGAATGCCTCACTAGGTTGCTGAGGCTGGCCTCGAACCCGGATCCTCCAGTCTCAGCCTCCCAAGTACTCAGATTGCACCACCAAGGCTGGCCTTTTTTTTTTTTTTTTTTTTTTTTTTTTTTTTTTTGGTACTGAGAATTGAATTTGTCAGTGTCCTACCTCTGAGTTATTTACCCCTAGCCCTTTAATTTTTGAAAGAGGGTCTCTCTAATCTGGTATCCTCCTATCTCAGCCTCCCAGCCTCCCAAGTACTGGGACTATAAACATGCGCAACTGTGCTAAGTGGGTCCATCCTCTTAATCACCTCACAGAAGAGACTCAGGAAAGAAATTTGTTATTTCTTGATTCTTTTTTTCATAAACATATGCATTGCAACTAAAGTTATACTTTGCATTTCTGAGTTTAGAAACAAATCTAGCATTGTAAATACTTTAATTTAACAGTTTATCTCTTGTGATGATTTGTGGAAACCAAACGTGAAAGCAATCTCCTTGACACACCATTTTATCTTATCTCCAACTTCTGTCTAGGTGAGAAAAGTCACTTGCAGCTAATATACACAACATCCTATAATGTAACAGCATTGTATAAATTAGCAGTCTTTCTCTGCAAATGCAAAATGTGTGTCTTTTCTCATTTGGCTTTATTATAAAGAATTTCAAACCTAAAAATAGAATAATATGTTGAAACATCATGCCCATTGTTCGCAACTTCAAAATTAGCAGTTTCTGGCTAGTCATGTCTTC
The DNA here is from genome assembly GCA_004027655.1 of Graphiurus murinus. Classification (NCBI taxonomy): domain Eukaryota; kingdom Metazoa; phylum Chordata; class Mammalia; order Rodentia; family Gliridae; genus Graphiurus; species Graphiurus murinus. The sequence continues at coordinate 5,792 of PVLC010017308.1, forward strand.
TTTGTTTCCAGTCATGAGATGAACGCTATGATGTTTCAATTGATTGCAATAATTGTCCTGATGCTCAATTTTCCCAACTCTAGTTATTATGAGACTCTTCAATAGGCTAGAGATTCTTTTCATTATATGTGTTTTATTATAGCAACTGCATATTTATGTTCATTTCTTTCATTTAACTTTTGATTTTAATGATTTAATATATTTTAATTTTATACTAATGCAAATTTTTACACTGTTCTAAAATGAAATATTTTTAAGGAATATATCTGAAAACAATCTGTTAGTCTACCCTATCCTTATTATTCTTCTCCCCTTAAGGCAACCAATTTTATATTTCAAAGTATATCATTCCATTTGATTTATACAAATACACATATCTGCATATGTATTTACATATATATGTGTATATATATATATGTATATGTAGATACATACATATATGCATACACGTGTATATATGCATATATTACACATACACATATATTTCCATCATTTTAGATAAAAAATATAAAGTAATATATGTTAGTATATACATCTTTCTTCTCTTGCTTTACTTACAATGTTTTCCAGAAATTATTCTTTGTTAAAATGTAGATAACTCTCCTTTTATTATAGATGTGGGGATCTTTATTCTTTTGATGAGTTTTTTTTTTTTTTTTTTTTTTTTGTGGTACTGGGGATTGAACTCAGGGGCTCAGTTTACCTCCGAGCTATACCCCAGCCCTATTTTTTATTGTTTATTTTGAAACATGGTCTCACTAAGTTGTGAAGTGCCTCGCTAGGTAGCTGAAGCTGGCCACGAACCCGAATCCTCTGGTCTCAGCCTCCCAAATGCTGGGATTACAAGCGTGCGCCACCACAGCCGGCTGATGAGTTATTTTTATTGAACAATGTCTCTATGGACAAATTTTTGGATTTCATTTTAGACATTTATTATTATAAATATTTATACAATTAATAGTGTTGTTCATAAATCTTTCCATATTTTTGCCAAAATTAAACTCTCTTTTCCTCTCTCTCTCTCTCTCTCTCTCTCTCTCTCTCTCTCTCTCTCTCTCTCTCATATTAGAACAAATGGAAGAATTTTAATTCCTAATTCTTTTCCAAAGAAGTAATTATGTAAGAGTGTAATGGGCAGTATATGAGACTCTGATCACTAATTGCATTAAGAAATACATACCCTACACATACACACTCACAACTGAAGGGGCAGCAAAGGCTTGTGAAAATCACTTTAACATCCAATTACTTCCTTCCTCCATGGCAAAGCTAAACATCCATACTATAAGACAGGCAATATACTTTTACTTGGAAAGTTCCAGAACTATATTACTGGTATGTAATTTTATATACTGGCCAGGCAGAGATACGGAAGAGGTCTCCATCATGGTCACTACAGTCCTCTGAGTCAGCAACAAAAGGAGAGAACTTGGGCCTTTATTATTCAATGGCAGATACTCATTGGGCCATGCCATGTTTGCTTGAGGATAGGGCCACTGCATTTTACACGGTCTACTAGAAGACAAAAACTTTCTGCATCTTTATCATATGTGCTAAGGAAGGAAGCACAACCAAGCACAATGGTATTTCATTCTCTTTTTCAATATTTGTAACGGTCTCTCTGTAGAATTTAATTATCACTAGTTCCCTCTACATGTTGAGAAAACCAGTTCATTTTTGCATGGTAGGAAGCCCCTCTCTTGCCACTCAACAGGAGGGGTGTACCTGTGGGAGCAAAAATATAATCTCATTATGCTGAACTGCTCTGTTTATACTTTCTCTTGTATTAGCACATGTCATGGAGAATTCGTTCATTTGATGCCATTTAGAGCTATATAGCTTAAGATAAATTGTATTGTATACTATGGATTCCAAATGTATTTAGCAATGTATATTACTTTATACTTTTAGGCCACTGTTCCTCATGTGTTTATCTTCACAGTTTATTATATATGCTTCATTAGTAGAAATTTGCATTGACTAGTGACCACAGGGAAATTTGATATTCAACTATTTGAAAAGAATAAATACTCCTTTTGTTGTCTTCTGAAAACTGTCATGCAAAGAGTTTGGCTACTCGACATAAGAAAGTCTTTCTTCTCCTCAGTAAAGAATGAATGATTGATGTCTGTTGGGTGATTTAGTTCCACAGGAAAGTATGGCTGTTGCTCATAAATATAAAGAGACATGAGTTCGTTTTGTAGGGGAAGGTTAAATGCCTACTTGGCTGTTGAGTTATAAATTATCCCTTCTTTACCTCCAACTGTAGAACATATCCATAAAAGCTTATAATTCAGATCAGAAAAGTATTATAAAAGATCATATAATATGTTTAATGATTGATTAATAGCTTACAAAAATATTTTCAGCACTGTGAAAATTAATGACTTTATAATTACTCCCCCATTGAAAAGTCTGAATAGTAAAATAAAATGTAGTATAATCTACAATGGTATCTTGGAAAAACTGTATCGACACTGGTCATCAGTATACATGTCCTGGTTGAGAAACTAAAAAAGAAAGAATATGTCTAAATTCCTCACCTCAACATTGATATCTTACTTAGTTTATGTTTCCAAAAGGGAGGAAATTGAAGAAACCAGCTAAGTAGCATTAGCTGTGCTGTAAGATGATCTGATACATGTGGAAGTTCTTCATAAGCAGTATTATCACAGAGGAAAAGTCTGGCAAATGTAGTTTCTTATTACTGAAATGATTGTTTATTCTAACTCTGTGCCATCATGGCTGTATCCATATGAGTAGAAGGAAAATAGAGAGGTTCTTGACTTAAGAGTAAAGAGTAGTAAAGAGTGATCACTTATTGATTATACATCTTGAACAAAGGCATCAGCTTAAGTGAGAAGTAACAAGAGAATTTCTGTGCCAAAACCTTGGTTAATTTATTTGCATATAATACAGTCTTGGCTAATGATTCCCTTCTTATAATAAGGATTGACAACTGTAAATAAATAATCATTAATGTATCATATACTATGTTATATCTATGTATCAATATCATCACTGAATATGGCATTGTCTACCACATTCATTCTCTAAGGAAACTTTCCCTCCACTATCCGTTTAAGTAGTCAAATTTTATTCCATATCATATAACCCTATTCTCCTCATCCCCTTAGTAGATGGGCAAAGTATGGTCACCTAACCCAAATATAGGCAACTGACAAACTATTCATCTAATATATAACCCTTTCAGGGGCAGAGGGAGGGATACTTTATGACTTGAATCCTTCTCTTATGAAAATAAGCTTAGCACAAAAAAAATGGGAAATAAGGCAATTATTAAGAGAGTTGATGGTGAAAAGCCGTGATGAGAAATTGAGAAATGAATGCTAGAGAGACTATGATGGATCATATTTAAATGAAGGTTTTAAGTGAGTAGAAAGTACACAAAAGCTGTGAGTGAACTACTTGGAATATGATGAGGATTTTAATTAAAAATAGATGGAAGTTGAAGTCCATGGGTATTAAGATATATTAGTCAAAAAAATGATAGATTATTAGCAGGTAGTCTTTCATTTATAAGAGACACATACCCCATTCAAATTGGCTGATACAATGGAGAAGTGCACTGGGGAATTCTGGCTTAGAGCTGAATCTTGGTAATAAAATGCATGTATCAGGAAATTATATTGCCTTTTTGCTTTCCTATGAATGGATTCCATTCTTAGTCTAATTTTCAAAGAAAAAGAAACCCAAGCTGCAATTGAATAAAATGTCATTTCTCAAGTAAAAACAAGGTGATCTTACCAAAGGAGAGTTAAATGGGTGCTGGATGGGTAGGAATAGAGCAGTGGTCTTGAACACACTGGGGCTATGTTTTGTCATCTTTAACCTTTTAATCCCCTTGTTGATATATGACTGGAAAACAAAGCACTACATATATTTAACATAGTCAGCTTGATTAATTTGGATTCAAGAATACACCCATGAAACCAACACTATAATCTATGCCAGAAACCTATCTATCACCTCCAGTTTTGTTCCCACCTTTGTATTTATTATTATCCTTTGTGATAAGAACACTTAACATAAGATCTACCCTCTTAGAATATTTTAAGTATACATTATAGTATTGCTAACTATAGGGCTATGTTGTATAGATCTCTAGGACTTAAATCTTATAAAACTGAAACTCTACTTTTTGACTAATATCTTGTCATTTTCCCTCCTCCTGCCCATGCAACCCACAATTCTACTCCCTGCTTCTATGTTTATTTTAGATTCATCATATAAGCAGTATTTTTCTTTTTTAATCTGGCTCATTTCACTTAGAATAATGTTCTTCAGATCCATCTGTGTTGCAATGATAGGGCTATCTTCTTTTTGACATCAGCATTTCAAAGAGATATCTGCCCCCCATGTTTATTGTAGCATCATTTGTAATATTTAAGATGCAGAGATAACTTAAATTTCCACCAAGGGATAGAGAAAAAATAAATGTGACATATCCACTCAATAGAATATTATTTCACACTTAAGTGAATAAAAAATGTGGATGTATTTTTCTAAAAGTAAAGAAAACCATATAGTTGAATCAATGATATTTTAAAAATTATTACATATATTTGTATTCAAAGGAACATGTTCATAATATCATTATTATTTATTTATCTATAAATTATTAGTTGAACAGGTATTTTGTACCTATGCTAATCCAAGCTCTGAATATATGATGGTAACACTGAGACAGGAATACAGATAATGAGAAAGACAATAGATAAGCAAACAAGAAGCTATCCAGTGTATTATAATCTGATAAAGGGACAATATGACTAGGTAGTGATGATTTTCTAAACAAGATCAGTTCTGAAGATGTGGTATTGAAGATGGACCCTATCAGAAAGAAATGACCAAACAGATGGAAAAATCTATCCATTTATTTTTTAAACCATTCTATGGCATGTGTGTGTGTGTGTGTGTGTGTGTGTGTGTGTGTGTGTGAAGTACTGGGGATTGAACTCATGGGCATTTTACCCCTGACTTACATACCCAGACCTATTTGATGATTTTTTAAAAATTTTGAAACAGAATCTAAACTTCTGAAGACTTTGCTAAGTTGCTGTGCCTAGTCTTGATCCTGCAATCCTCCTGCCTCAGTTTCCAAAGTACTGGAATTATAGGGGTATGCCACCATGTCAGACCATTCTATGGCATTTAATGGATGAATTTCAAAATAAAAAACTATTTCATGATAGTATGTATATAACATATTATAATACTAAATCAAATTTTGATGTAATTATTTAGCATCTTTCCTCTCCACCAAGAAATAAGTTCCCTTATTAAGAAGGGCTTTAATATTTCTATCCAATTGTGTATTCCCATGTAACACATCACATATGCTCACTAGATGTTTGTAGAAATAAATATTGGGTGCATCAGGCCTTAACAAGCTTAATACAGTCATGTGTCACCTAATAGCAGGGATGATTTCTGATAAGTGCATCATTAGATGATTTTGTTGCTGTGTGCTTACAGAAATCTATATGGTACATCTAACTATACACCTGAGCTATATTTTATAGCATATCGCTCTTAGGCCACAGATCTAAAAAGGCATCTTACTGTACTGATTACTATAAGTGATTCTAATGGATACACAAAATGGCAAGTATTTGTGTACCTATTTATTTAGATACATACACAGATTACACACAGATTACATGTATATGTATATGTGTGTCTGTGTATGTGTGTGTACAATATACCAAGTGGTAGGAATTTTTCAGCTCCATTATTATCTCATATGTAGTCCACATATATGTGTCCCATTGACTGCAAAATCCATTACATGGTGAATGACTATTTTTCCAGCTTGACTTTCAATGTTATTTTGTTAGAGATCCTTTGCCCTTTCCAGAACAATAAATTGCCTCTGGATAATAGCTTTCTGGTGATAGAATTCCCACAGTTTTCAGGTATTATAACTTTATTTTCAGTTATTAAAATAAGGCTTTAAGCCAGGCGTGGTGGCACATGCTTGTAATCCCAGTTTTTGGGAGGCTGAGACTGGAGGATCTGGGTTCACCACCAACCTCAGCTACTTAGTGAGGCACTCTGCAACTTAGTGAGACCCTGTTTCAAAATAAAGAATAAAAAACAGGGCTTGGGCTGTAGCTCGGAGGTAGAATGTCCCCAGGTTTCATCCCCAGTACCGCAAAATAATAATAATAATAATAATAATAATAATAATAATAATAATAATAATAAGGTTTTGACTCTTTCAGTCAAAAAAGCTGAGTCTTGTCCCACCAAGCTCACATTTGGCCAAGGGAAGGAATGTGAGATGATCTGCTTCACCCTCCTTTCTCAAAATTCCTTTTGCTCAGCTATATCTTCTAAGTTGAAAGCAGGAAAGTAGGGAGATGAAAGTTAAAATTTTATTTAATAAGTAAAATTGTCTTTAATTTGCAAGTGCTAATTATAAGTCTTTCTTGGCTGTTGAATATCTTATTTTGTGCCAAGTAAATCACTCTGAGGTATTCCTCTGGGGTCATGCCACCTGGGGAACATCCTCCTGGCACCATTCTCTAATACAGACAATGAAAATCCTAACACACTTCTTTCCACTTCTCCTTGGTGAGTGTTTCTCAGGTATAACCCTCACCCCCAGCAAACACAATCAGTGAAAGGCTTTCTTGTGTGGGGACCATTCCAGAGGAACACTTTGCTAGTGGGAACATCTGTGTACTCTTGCACTGCCAAGAGCAAAAGGGTGGCTTCATCCTATTGTAGCCTTCTGTCCAAGTCTAGCCACCAAAGAGATCTAGATAACCATCTTTGATTATGTGTCCCCAGGCCAGAGTAATGCACTAACTTGCATTTTTGCTCCCTTATCTACATTCACACCGAGCTCTACTAAGAACCATTCTGATGCATGTTCAAGAATAATGCAATAGAGTGTTTGAGTTTCTGTAATTGAGAAAATGTCCATTGTAATGGAAAAAAAATCTGCATCTCTTCTGGAAAGCTCATCCTTTCTCAAACTCTAAGAAGTCCTTTTTAGTCAGGTGCAGTGGCACAGGCCTATAATCCTAATACTTGGGAGGCTGAGACAGGAGGATTGAGGGTTTAAGGCCATCATTAATTTAGTGAGAACTTTAGCAGCTTAGTGAGACTCTGTATCACAATAAAATAGGGCTGGGGTGTAGCTCAGAGGTAGATTCCCTTGGATTCAATCTCCAGTACCACACACATACACACACACACACACACACACACACACACACACACACACACACAAGAAGTTATTTTGCTGCCATTCTTCATGCCTAGGAAGTAGGGAATATGTTAATCTCCTGCCTTGTTGAGAAGACAAGATAATTCCACTGTGCTTTTTACTCCAAATGAATTTGCTCCAAAGAAATTTTACAATCAATAACTTTCTACTCTTTCTCATGAGCTATATCTTAACAAATCCTAAAAAAATTGGTACATTTTCATAGAATATGTAAATACTTTAATTTTTGTAGAATTTTTAAATATTTTTTTCCAGAGACCTCAGCCAAACTCCTAGAAAGAAAGAAATAATTCTATGTAGCTGTTTAATGTTTTCTCTAAATTTTACAATTTCTTGCAATTAAATAATTCTTTATAAAGTCAATGTAACTTTATACTTTGGACCAAATAAATATATGGAGGTAATTTTACTAAGAGATTTGTTATTACACCTAGAAATGTCTAGAAGTTGAAAGTGTGTGAGTGTGTGTGTGTGTGTGTGTGTGTGTGTGTGTGTGATATAAAAAAGGGAACTCCTAATACTAAGTTAAACCAACACAAAGAGGAGGTAAGTGACGCCTTTGTGAAAAAGTGGGAAGCACTATAGCACTGAAATAGATGCCAAACAAGGAAGCTATGACAAGCATTGCCCTAGGGAATGGAGCTCCAGCCTGATGCCCAAGGAACAGTGGAGAATGAGAGGCAAGATGCCCCAGAGTTGTCCTTTCGAAGCAGTGGACCACCAGACTGTCCAGGTGATGATCAGGTCTCAGAAGCAAGGATGAAAACTTCTGAGCATTTTTAGCTCTCTGCTGCTTAAGCATTTTAAAGGATCTGGTCCAAGCACTAATAGTATACTATTAGTAAACCTAAAAGTATACTATTAGTAAACCTAAAAAAAAAAGTACCCAGGAATTCCCTCTTTATTTTGTTCTACTTATTAATTTGTGTTGAAATATATCTAGATAGATAGATAGATAAATAGATAGATAGGGAGAGGAAGAGGCAGAATAGAAAAGAGAACATATAACACATTGTAATAATGGGACTATAATATAGATCCTCTATCATGAAAATTAGCATGTTTATGTACTTTTCATGGAAATTTCCCTCTTGTGAGTTACGGCCAAACAGGAACAATTATCTACTATCATGGTGAAGAGACATCCTCATAATGTCCCCTATGATGCTAATACCCTAATTTACATTACTCAGACTTAATGGAATATAGCTAATAACTTATGTGGTGGCATACATTTGTAATCCCAATACGTGGGAGGTCAAGATAGGAAGACCACAGGTTCAAGGACATCCCCAGCAAGTAGTGAGACTCTCATCAACCTAGTGAATCCAGGTTTCAAAATAAAAATAAAATTATACTGGGGGTGTAGTCTAGAGGTAGAATGCCTCTGGGTTCAAACCCTAACACTACAAAAATGAAACAAAAACAAAACAAATTAAAAACAACAAACAAATACAGCTACTATAAAAAGAATGTTTGTACTAATATCACATCAAACAAATTCCAGATAAATTATATTTGGTTACTTTGAAGGTGCAAAGGGCTAGGAATGATCATAGATAAGAATATTTTTCATTAAAAGGGTATATAGAAGCTGAAGAAAATAGTCTAAATGGAGAAATGAGCTGGAACAAAGCTAAGAAAAGGAGAATGAATAGTGGTAAATAAGGGAGAGGGTAAGAGACAAAAATACCATAAAGGTAGGCTGGAATATTTCATTAATTTTATAAACGTAGATTTATTTCAGCAGCCAAATGGAGTTTGCTGGTGATGTGAGATCTTTGTCTATATTTTATTTCTTCAATAGATTCAGCTTAAAAGAAGTAATTAGATGAGACTATTTTTACCAAATTCAAAAATTGATAAAGTAATATCCATTCCATGTCTAATTTGATCACAACAAGTAGTGAATTAGCGATCCAGAGTTAATTATCTTTCTAAAACTCAGAAAACATCTTTATGGGGAAAAAGCGAATATTGTAAACTGTGTGTGGTGGCAAATGCTTATAATCCCAGTACTTGGAAGGCTGAGATAGGAGGACCCGAGGTTCAAGGCTGGACTCAGCAACTTATACTGTCAGCAACCTAGCAAGACTCTGTTTCAAAAAAATGAAAAGGATGTGTGGTATAGTTCAGAAGTAGAATGCCACTGGATTCAATCCCCTGCATCAAATAAAAAAAATAGAACAAATTAAAAGGGTAAGAGTGTGGTTCACTGGTACAGTACTTGCCTAGAATGCATGAGGCCCTAGGTTTAATCTTCAGAGCTACTAATTAATGAGGCAATTAATTAATTAAAGTAAGTTAATTTCATAGGAACAAGTAATAAAATTAATAAAGACATTAACTCAGCTATAACAGCAAACTTGCTTGCCATGCATATCCAACTTGGGAATATCTTTCAAAGAAAAATGAGAGAAGAAATATGGTAAAGTGTAAAGAGCACTATGTTAGGACTCTACTAGCTGTGTGCTCAACATCTGATCCTTCAATTCCCCTCTGTGCATAATGACGGTATAAAACAAACTAATCTTGTTGGTTATTTTTTGGCTCTACTCTTCTATGTGGAGAGAAGGCTTTTGCATAATGGAAATAGTCATGGTAAAGGAGTATATTTCCTGTAACATCAAGACTAATTAGAGGTGATTCAACAGCACAAAAGACATGTGGCTCATTAATGATCACAAGACTGGAAACCATGCAGTCTATTTTTTTTTTTCCTTTTTCATCTTTTTGAAAAGTGTTTAATTCTCTTCTTGAGTACTCATATGAGAATAATTTATACTACGAAGCCAAAGTCAGAGTTAATGGACCTAATGAAGTATAACTAGTCTCCAGATTTCATTTTTGATGTGGATAATTGATTTTATGAAATGTTTAAGCATACAAATGACACATGTTTAGAAGTTGTTCCTTGATCCCATTTTGTATATTTGCAGGGACCGCAATTTGAAAGCTTTAATGATTTTGCCCATTTATTTTTAACCCAGATGCCTTGAAACTTCCCCATATTCTAGCCTGAATACAACTTCACTGATTTCCCCAAGGCAACAGGCAAAAGTGATTGATAGCATTTTACATTTCCAGAAGAAGCACATAAGGTGCTTCACCGTTTCTCTCATAATTAATTGAGACTCCAAAAATAACATATGTGTATGTGTCATTTAACAATGAGAAAGTATTTAAAAAAATGGATTCATTTCCACTTGTAGCCAATGGTGAGGGAATGAAAGCAGAATCTGCCTGACACTGTTGAGCAAAAGAAAATTCAAAAGTGAATCCATTTAAAATTCATCTGTTTGGCAACCTTTAATTCACAATTAACTGGCATTTCAGGGAAGATTAATTACATGGTACTAACCATGCAATTACAGGTAAGTTTATTTAATTTTTTTTCTTAAGTATTCTAAGCAAGTAGAGCTTACTATACATGCTAATGGCTTTTGGATCCAATAAATGTAATTCCCATGTAAAAAATAGGAACCTGTAATTACTAAGTACTTAGTATTTAACAAGTGTGTGTTTCTGAGACTAAAGAAACATAGTACAGTGTACACAGCAGGATTAAATCAAACCTGTTTTTGAATCCTTGAATCTTATTTTTACCACATACATTATTACAGACTTTTCTTTCACTAAGAATAAAGTTGCTGTATTGATTGAATATGGCAATTTACTAATTTAACCTTCAGCTATACAACATGGGAATAGACACTCCAGTTTTATTTTCCCATTTCCAGACTACATGTACTGCTTTATGCTCTGACTGTTCTATCTTTTCTTCTAGGTATGATATTTTTGTTTTTTTCCAGATAGTTAATTTCATCTGGTTCTGTAAAATCTAGATTAAGGGTCAGTAAAGTATGGCCAGTGTGTGAAATCTACCATCCCCTTTCCAGTTATAAATAAAGTTTCACTAGTACGCAGCCAAACCCATTCATTTATGTATGTTGGTGGCCATTTTCACACAGTAACAGCAGAATTGAGGAGATGTGACCCAACACCTCCAAAGCCTATACTATTTTACTATCTTACCCTTTCCAGAGGAAATTGGGAAACCCTTGATCCACATAATGGTTTCTCTTCTCTATATTGCCCTCTCTGGCCAATAACATGCTTATGTTAATATTTCTTATACTACAAATGAACTGTATGTTAGCATGAACTATGAGTGGGAGCCGCATTTCAGTTTTATGTTTTCTCACTTGATTAGCATAGCAACTGACATTCAAATATTTTTGTTTTGATTAAATGTGAAATGTGTGCATGTATGTCTTTACCAGCTTGTACCTAACAAAGATATATGATTATAATGCATCAATACAAAAATAAAAAATAAAAAATTAACTGAATGTAAAAATCTCCTGAAATTGACAGATCAGACACCATTGTGGTTAGAATATAAATAAATTCTTATGTTTTTAATGGGAAAATACACAGATATATACACAATCCAATTTTGAAAAAGTTCAAGAATGTAATGTATGTACTTATGTTTTAGAATAAAAGGGCAGACCTCTGATCATGGGAGAAAGAATACAAAAAGTTTTAATATTGATTTCCCCAATGGGCATACTGTTGTATGTGACCTATTCCAGATTTGTTTTACAGTTATGTTTATATATGCTTGTGAGTTGCTTGAATAGCAAAGGGGATTATGTTTAGTTGGCCTTAAATTTCATTTAGAGTTTTTTTCCAGATGATAATCCTCCCCAATTTGTACTTTCTGTTTGTATCCCTTGCATACAAAAGTGCCACTGTTCCAAATATTATCTCTCTGTAATTCTGAATATATAGCATACATATTTAAATTGTTACTAATCTACAGGATTTTTTTATTGAACATGAAATATGTGAAATAAAATACATGGATATAAAATTCAGATAATTTAACTCAGATTATTTAATCTTTTGTGAAATATCTTCTATTTTCCTCATTTTATAAAACTGTACCCTGCCTGTTCTTAATAGTAAATGCATAATTATTATGTGTATGAAAGAAAAAGTACTATGTGGCTCAATTACTGGCTGTGTTGTCATCAATGTATTTCTGTTAGCAAACCAGCATGGTTGTATAACAGATGTTTCCAAACCTATTTCATAGTTAACTTTTGATTTTGTCAGCTTTATTATTTATGAACCCAGGAGCACTTTAACTCTACACTACACCCTCAACCCTATCTTATTTTGTTGTTGTTGTTGTGAAACATATTTTAGCTAAGTTGCTAAGACTGACCTCAACTCTACTATCCTATCTCAGCCTCCTAAATAGTGGGATTACAGGCATATGCCATTATGTCCAGCTAACTTTACTTCTTTAGATTGGATAATGCCAATATAAGAAAAGTTTTATAGATATTGAGAATTCATTTTCGTTTTTGTTTTACTTCTATTTCTCAGGTAATATGACCCTATTCTTCATCTAGACCTTAAAAAATAATTTTCACCGCTGTGTTTTACCTCTTCAGGACTTAAATTTATTTTACATCTGCTCTTTTATACATACAGATAAATTAGGGCACTCTAATTATTATGTTGTTTTCCCCTGTATATTTTCTTCAAAAAGTTAACATCCTTCCCCAGACCTTGCTTCACCTCAGGTAAGTGTGTCTTCTCTATAAAAACTGCTGCCTTCCCAATATTCCTAGAGCATCATGCTAGTGCCATATTATATTAATGCCTAAGACACAGATTTCACTATAAATGAATGATGTTTGTCCAAAATTAATTGCCATAAAGTTTTGTTTTTTACAGTACTGGAGATTAATCCCATGGGAACTTTACCACCGAGCTCTATCTCCTGCCCTTAATATCTTTTTTTTTTTTTTAATTTTTCACAGGATCTCACTAGGTTACCCAGGCTAGCCTCAAACTTATAATCTTCCTGCCTCAGCCTCCCAGGTATCTGGGAATACAGGTGTACATTGGGCTAATTAAAATTGATTTTATAATCCATGCTATCTATTACATATCTAATGAGGTATACAGTAACAAGACAATTTATGCAGTTGTTGAGGTCCTGGACAGCCACTATCTTGATTTTTACTGCTTAATTATTAGCACCTACTTATGATGCAGTTCAGTTTCTTGGGTACTGCATGGGATATTCCCAAGAGCTATGAGTTATGGACTGTCATCAATAAACATTTTTATAATTAAAAACTGTACAGTTTTATAATTAAAAACTGTAGAGTGTCAGTTGCTGTGTCACTGATAATAGTTGTGGTATATATGTATTTATTACCTGACTTCCTTATTTTGGCTTCTGATCACCATTTCTTTTTCTTCTAGGAAAAGTATTTTCTAGTCCTGTTTGAAGAATTATTTCCCCATCACTGTGCTCTCGTTTGTTTTGTTTTGTTTGCATCTATCAATCAAAGTATCCTACTTTCTCCTACCAGAGGAGAGACCATATGGTCAAAGTCAATTCAATTATACTCATTATATTTCTGTCAAGTTTGGAAACTTAGAGTTTAGTGAGAAATATTTTTTATTAAATATCCCCAGGGCTAACTTCTCCTCAACAGTCACTTCTCTTACACCTAGATTACCTGGTCTACCCAAAGACAGCACTTGGCTGTTTAACTTTATCTCTGGGAGCCACATGCCATTTTTCCAATGCACTTCTTTTTTTTTTTTAACTTACTGATCCACAGGAAGTTTCTTTCTTTCTTTTTTTTTTTGGAAGCAATGCACTTAATACAACTGTTATTTAATTTGTCTGCATATTATAACCATCTAGGGAATTTAAAAACTCCTGTAACCCAGGCCCTATACCAAATGAATTATATCAGATTCTCTAAAGGACTGGACCCTGGCATTAAAATGTTTCATATTCCCCAGATAATCCAAACCTACAATCAAGGTTGAGAACTACTTGTGGAATTTATACAAATAGCTCTCATTTATGGGACTGATGTTAACCACCAAGCATGTAATCTCGTTTCTCTTCAACAAACTCAGGAGGTAGGTATTATTGCTCTCATTTTATAATGGAATAGTGGGATCATACAAATGATAAAGAAATTTTCAGAGATCACAGACAGTAAAGGCTGATGATATAATTCATATCCTGATTTATTTTATAGCATTTTTAACTATTAATTTAACCAAAAGGTTAGAAAATAGGATTTAATAGATTTAGAACTAATTGTGTGTGTGTGTGTGTGTGTGTGTGTGTGTGTGTGTGTGTGTGTATGTGGTCTGAGGACTGAACCCAGAGGCATTCTAATCCTGAGCTGTACCCCCAGCCCTATTTTATTTTTCATTTTGAAACAGGGTCTCACTAAGTTGCTTAGGGTCTCACTGCAGCATTTCTGAGGCTGTACTCCAACCTACAATCCTCCTGTCTCAGCCTCCCAAGTACTGGGATTACAGGCATGTGCTATCAGAACTGGTTTAGAACTAAATTTAAAGTCAGTAGTTTCAAATATTTAAATAGAAACAAAAAGTTATCTTCAAGCAGGCATGGTGGTGCATGCCTGTAATCCCAGTATTTGGGAGACTGAGACAAGAAGATTGCAGGGTCAAAGCCAACCTCAACCACTTAGTGAGACCCGTAGCTCAGAGGTAGAATGCCCCTGAGTTCAATCCTCAGTACAAAACAAAACAAAACAAAAAAAAACTATCTTTACAACAATTCTGTGATAAATCAATTTCCATTGTGAGGTGAGAGTTGAAGCAGAAGATAATGATCCCCACTGAGTCTTCTTACCTCTTCCTAGTATTGGCACCAGACCACAGGGCCCCATAGATCACACCAGCAAAGGAAGTGAAAATCCAGTCAAAATGGATTACAGATTTCTTATTATCTAGTAAGAAAGATCATATCAAGTTATAGGGAGAGAAATTGATTTTTGTTTTCCAAATTCTAAAAGGAATATTTCAAAGGCAATGAAAGTGTCATTGGGGAACATAATGGTTATTCTTTTGGAGTGATCATACACAAGATGCAATGATAGCTTTCTCGGTTTTGTCTTGTGTAACCAGACTATAATACTGTATAGGTGAGTCTGGGTTGAATTTAACCACGCTCTAATTTTAGCCTAGCAGACCTAAAGATCGAGTTCTATGGAACAGTTCATACCCAAGGCCTCTCCAGGATGCTAAATAAATTGCTCAGCAATTCAGTTCTACCAGTATTTTCAGAATAAAACAAGTCAACCAAGAGAGTCAGTCTGAAAATCTTTTGAGCTTGCTGTCTGCACAGCTTCTTTCTCTTGCCTATTCTACTCTGCAAACTCTAGTTCCTTTGATCTCTCCAAATTCCCTTCTCTGGCTTCTTGACTAAGCAAAACTAGCCGGCGCCTTTGGGAATTTTGTTACAAAAGCTGAAACTTAAACATTCCACAAGGTAATAAGCTATATAATCACATGGTCACTATGTTTGTTCATTTTTTCTTCAGAAATACAAAACCTGTATTGTTGTTGTCCAATGCCTGAAAACAGACATTACACATATTTGGTCTGCTTTTACATAGGATTTTTGCTCGTTTGTTATGATTCATTTTGTTTTGATGGAATTGCAGCTCCTACACTAGTTATGGACAGAACCAGAAGTCTCTCTGAGTATATTTATCTTTTTATTTTTTTACTTGAATCAAAAGATGTGTTGGTTAAAAATACATTTAATTATTATATAAACAGAATAAAATCTAAATTACTTTATTTCTCTTACATTTTTAAATGAAATCATTTTTAAAAAGTCATTTTATTAAAATTGTGAAATCATTTTGATCACATGTAGGTTAATTTCTATGTCATAAACACAATAATAAACTCATGCTTTTCTAAGAGATGAATTTGCATTAAAAATATAGAAGAATACCAAGATATATTTGGTCAGATTCAATAAATGTTGACATGAAAATCAGATAGACTGAAACAGATACACTCAGAAGGCTGAAACTCAATACCTACCGCTCTTTCTATAGAAAAATAAACTCAAAATGGATCAAATACCTGAAAGTAAGATATGAAACTATAAAATTATTGAAAGAAAGAAGAGGGAAACTATTTCAAGATATTAGTCCAGGAATTTTTTTTTTAGATATGCCCTCAAAAGCATAGGAAAAGAAAGGAAAATAAACAAGACAAAAATGACATTAGATAAAACTCAGAAGCTGTATAGAGCAAAGGCAAAGGTGACTATAGTTCACAATAACCTAGTATTTTATGAATAACTAGAAGAGGTAGGAAAAGACTCCAAGCACAAAGTAATGATAAAGAGCTACATTCCCAGCCCTTTTTATATTTTTAAAATATAAAACTCTCACTAAGTTGCCAAGTATCTCACTAAGTTATTTAGACTGGCCTCCAATGGACTGTTTTCATATCTCAGTCTCCCAATACTGGAATTACAGGAATACATCACCAACCCTGGCTTAAATATATAATAGACACTTATGTTAAAATATCACATAAATATGTATAATTATTGTGAATTCATAATTTTTCATGTTGAAGGGGACAAAAATATTAACCCCTGGATTTTATCATTACACACCTTGTAAATGCTTTGAATTATCACATTTACCTTATAAATTTCATAATTAAAATAATATGTTCTCCAACCAAGATAAATGGTATTCATTAAAAAAAAAATTCATGTCACCATACTGTTCAATGCTTTCTGATGGCATTCCTTGACCTTGACCTGCTGGTCACTCTCAGATTTCATCTTCTAATATTCTACATCTCAGTCACCCTATTCTATTCATTCATACACACACACTGACACAGATGAAGACTTATTCTGGAAATTGGTTTACATAATCATAAGAGAAGTCCAAGAGCTGCTGTCTGCAAACTGTAGAACAAGGAAAGTGATATACTCCATCTGAGCCTGAAGTCATTAAAAGGAGTAGGACTGAGGTGTGAGCGATGATCATGGATGCCCCAGTCTACTCAAACTCTGAGTTCTCATATCTAGCGCCAGGAGAAGATGGGCATCCCATTTTAAATGGAGAGAGTAAATCCATTCTTCTTCTACCTTGTGATTCTATTTAGGCCCTCTACATTCTGTCTTATGTTACTATAGTAACATCCCATAAACAGGGGGTTTCTTCTGGACAACAGGCATTCATTTCACGGTTGCAGAGTCTGGGAAGTCTAAGATCAAGTCACTGGCAAATTCAGAACCTAATGAAGACTTACTTCCTGATTCATGAGAGGCCATATTTCCACAGAAACCTCACAAAGAGAGGTGAGGAGTCTTTCTCTTTTTTTTTTTTTTTTTTTTTTGTGTGTGTGTGTGTAAGAACAAGAATTGCATCTATGAAGGATATCTTTCCATCTCAATATGCTTAATTTAATCATATCTGCAATGCCCCTTTTGCCATAATACAGATTCCAGAGATTAGGATGTGCGGGTTATTATTCAACTTCCTGTACTATTTTAAACAACCTGAACTTAATCCCAAATGTTATTACAACTCCCAAAACACCCACAAATGCCACCGTGGAAAAACAGTGTGACATACCTGCTGAAAGACTAAGTTATAGTCCTGATTTCTCATAAGCTCATAATTTACTGAGCAAGTCAAATGTAAAGCTGAATTTAAACATATTCACATAGAATCTAGCATAATTTTTCTATTTACTACTTCCTACAGAAGTAAAGTATGTGTGTTAATACTCTGAATATTTTCACACTTCAATTGACCAAGCAAACCAATATATATTTATTTGTTTATTTATTTTTGGTACTGGGGATTGAACCTAAGGGCATTCTACCTCTAAGCTGCAACCCCAACCCTATGCTATTTTTATTTTGAAACAAGGTCTCACTAGGTTAATGAGAGTTTCATTACTTGGTGAGACTAACCTGGAACTTGCGATCAACCTGTTTTAGCCTCCCAAGTACTGGGATTACAAGTGTGTGTTACCATGCCCGGCTGCAAACCAGTACTTAAAGTGGTAATTTCACAGTAGGACTGCATTCATAATTTGGCATATATGATATTTAAGAGGTCATGACTGATGTCATTTTTAAATGATGTTTGAGTGTTTTCTGAATTTATAAAACCATCTTCTGTGATGTTATTATCTGAAACAATAAAAATCTTATGCCTCTGAAAAATAGCATCTAAAGTAGCAGTTTCTAAACATTGATTTTTTGTCTCTTGTTCCCCAATGATTTCTCTTGTCTGCAGTGAGTGAGGAAAAAGTAGCACAATCTAAGAGTTACTGATAAAACTAAATGTATTCAGTTTTAGGATTGTCCTTCCTGTACTTTTTATCATTTTGTTTCAAAATATTGTCATAAAGATAATGATTTGAAAAATAATGATTTAGCTAATGTAAGTCAGTAGCAAATTAATACAAGCAAACACACACACACACACACACACACACACACACACACACACACACACCCCACAATCCAGACTTATACAATTAAAGAGTCTAGAAACGAATGAACCATACCTTGGATCAATTACATTATTTCAATATATTTTTATTGGTCCATTGTAACCATCCTTCACATTGAGGTTTGGTGTGATAGAAACATAATGCAAACAGCACCCAATGCACATCCCCCTGGATCCCTCCCACTCCCTCCTCCTCCCATTCATAATACGGAAATTGGTATAGATAGCTTCACAATTGTACATAGGATTGTTAGAGCTGATTCTTTCATCAAGTTTCATCCTTCCCTACCCCACTACCCTCACCAAATCCCCTTATACTATTCTACTGATCTCTCTTCTCATTTATTTGAAGACTGTTTTCTCAGTTTCTTTCTAGCTTCCACATATCAGAGAAAATATATGACCCTTCTTCCATCCACCTCTCTCCCCACTCCCTCTTTCTGCCTCCCCACAGGAGTTAGTGAAATTGACTACAGTATATTCATATATTGCCATAGTATTATTTGAACTATTTCTTTTTCCCAGCCCCACTCTTCCCCTCCTTCCCACCTCTAGCCCCCTTCAACTACTCTACAGAAAATCCCTTTTGTTTTCTATCTTTTCTCTAGCTCATACAAATGAGAGAAAACATACCCCACTTGACTTTCTGAGACTAATCTCACGTAGCATAGTATTCTCCAGTTCCATACATTTTCCTGCAAATAACATATTATTTTTCTTCTTTAAAACTGAATAAAACTCTATTGTGTGTACCTACCACAGTTTTGTAACCCATTTGTAACTAAATATTTTTAAAAATATATTAGTAATAGTACCTTTACATTTATAATGTCTTAAAATTTACAAAATACTTTTATCTACATCAGTTCAAATGCTCTCCAACAATAATCCCATGTTGAGAAATTTAAGCATGAATTATTAAATGACTCATAATCATTATTTCAGTTGGCATATCCGCTTATACTTGCCCTATGTCCTTAACACCTTTTCACAACTTTCTGTTCATCCTCTTGCACTAACTGAAAGGTGAGTCTTCTCTGATTCCTTGGCAGTTGTTTCTTTTCCATATGCATCAGTTGAGTTGGGGAAGGTCCACATTTCAGTTAGTGTGAAATGATGAATAGACATGGAAATATCCACTTGTTAGGTTGTTCTTGTTTCTTTGATACCACCTATTCCAGCGAGAGAAGGATGAAGAAGGAGGTACTAAATTATGCTCCTTACTCCCTACCACTCCTTTTAATCCCTGACTTCTCCCTAAACCATGCCTTCCAGCTTTCAGTTTCCTATCTTCAATAAGAAAATAGCCATATATTTTGAGTGCCTTAGAAAGATGATAAAAGAAAAAGACACGGATATTATAAGCCAATTGGCCAATGGTTTGGCCAAATAGAAGTTATCAGTAATGAAAAGTATTTCTTATACAGAGATGGATACAAAACACATTTAGAATGGGTTCATTGGTAATGAAAATGTGACTTATACATCACTCTTTCATGATGGTTATTGGAAATAAGTATAAAAAATAAATATATTATAGGATGATGAGGCAAACATAACTTTGATTTTAAATGTTGCAATTGAGAAATAATGCCCCAGTGTAACTCATTTACATATAATGTACCAATATTCTACTCTGTGAAATACCTGGACAAGAGAAGTTAGTACTTAATCCAACTTAACACACATCAACTATAGAAAGTGCTACAACACCACTACATTACTTTTAGTAATATATTGTAGCAACAACATTGAGAGCAGATTCTCTGAAGGTTACTTACCAAGGCAGGTGAAAATATTTAAACATTGTATGGAAATGTAAATCAGTACGACCATTAGGGAATATAGCTATTATGAGAAACAGTATGTAGGTTTCTCAAAAAATTAAAAATAGAACTGCCACAGGATTCAACAATCTGAATTTTTGGTATAGATTCAAAGGAAATAAATTGGCATCTATTTGGAATCCCATGTTCATTATAGAATTATTTACAATAGCTGAGATATGAAACACCCTAAACACTGATCAACATGCGAATAGATGAAGAAAATGTGGTGTACACACCCACACACACAGACCCCACACACATACACACACACAGGAATACAATTCAGCCCTGATATAGAAGGAATTTCTGATCTATAAAATAAATGTCATTTTATTAAAAATCTCAGTGAACATTTAAAAAGAAGTTTACAAATTAATGTTAAAAATTATCTCAAAATGGTAAACATATAGGAGACTAGGAAAAATGTAGGATATGTATCCTATGATTCTAAGGTTTACTTACCAAAAATTAATTTGATCAAGGCATGTTTTATAGGCATTCATCTAGATATGTAAATAAGTAGGGAAAAAAAAGACGAAAAAGAAAATAGAAATAGGTTACATATATGAAGATGGCACTCTACTTATGATAGGGTTAATCTTGATAAACCCATTGCAAATTGAGAATATTTTAAATAAAATATATATCTATATCTAATACATGTAACCTACTGAATACCAAAGCTTATCACTGTAGTGTACCAGCAAGCATTAGTTGTTTATGATGATGTGGCCATTAGGTGGCTGCTGCTGCTCAGCAGGGTGAGAAGGTATGGTAATACAAACCAATAACTCCAGGAAAGTTCAAACATTGAGAATTTATATTATGAATTCCATTGAGCATGTACCACTTTTGCAATATCATAATGTCAAAGTATCACAAGTCAAACGACCATAAGTCAAGAACTACCTAAATTCATTCTCATTCTCTCTGTCTCTCTGTCTCTGTGTCTGTCTCTCTCTCTCTCTCTCTCTCCTTCCTCTTTCTCTAAACACACACATGCACGCACGCATGCACGCGCGCGCACACACACACACACACACACACACACACACACACAGACTAGGGATTGAACACAGGGTCATTCTACTTCTGAGTTACATCCCCAGTCCTATTGTATTTTTTATTTTGAAACAGGGTCTCACTAAGTTGCTGAGGGCCTTGATAACTTGTTCAGGTTGACTTTGAACCTGTGATCCTCCTGTCTCAGGCTTCCAAGTATTGGGATTATAAGCATGCACCACTGTGCCTGGCTCTGCCTGCTTTTTAGGCAATCTTCAATTGAGCACAAAGTTAATTCCTTGGGGGAAAAAAAACTTTTCAACAATGCAGCTGTAAGCTAAATATAAAAATTGGCAGAGAAAGCTGGAAATGGTGACTTATGCCTGTACTCCCAGTAGTTGGAAGGCTAAGACAGGAAGACCAGAGGTTTGAGTCCAGTCTCAGCAATGTAGCAAGACTCTCAGATACTTATCAAGACCCTGTTTCACAGCAAAAAACAAAAGGGCTGAGGGTGTAGCTCAGAGGCAGGAGGCCCCTGGGTCAAAGGAGAAGGAGGAGAAAAAGAAGAATTGGGAGAGAAAACTAAAATTAAAACTTATTCCTACCTCACTTTATACATAAAAATCAACTTGATATGAATCATAGACCTGAATGTAAAACACAGAATTATAAGACATCTGAAACAAATATAGTAGAATACATCAATCTTTGGATCAGATAAAGCTTGTTTAGATAGGATGGGGGAAAATACTAATCATGAAGAAAAAATAATAACTAGGATTTCAATACAATTGAATCTCTTTCATCCAAAAATGATTTACAAAATGACTAAGAAGAATTACACAGACTGGGAAGGATAAATATTTAGAATTTTATAATAGAAAACTAAAAAGTCAACAATAAAAAAAAAAAGCTACACATGGTTTTGCAGGGCTGTAATCTCAGTACTTGGGAGGATGAGAAAGGAGGATTAAAGATTCAGGGCCAGCCTCAGCAACTTAGAAAGAACCTGTGTCAAAATAAAAAATAAAATGGGCTAGGGGTAACATCTGATTTTTCACTTTTTGTGATTGATTAATCTCACTTAGCATAATATTCTCTAGTTCCATCCATTTCCCTGAAGATGATTCTCTAGTTCCATCCATTTCCCTGAAGATGACATAATTTATTTTTCTTTATGGCTGAGTAAAATTCCATCGTGTACATATCCTATAGTTTTGTAATCCATTCATCTGTTGATGGAAATCTTAGCTGGTTCCATAATTTGGCAATTCTGAATTGTGTGGGAACTAAGGAGAAAATGGGACATAGAAGGGACTCCAGAAAAAGGAGGAGAAATCTTAGATGAGTGAAGAAGGCTACTTAACTGAGGAACATGGGGAGAGGGGGAGGGAAAGTCAATGACTAGGTTCAGCAGGGACCTGGGGGAGGGCTCAATGAGTGCTGTGTGCATATTGTCTCTATCACCTTGAACTTCATCAAGATGTATGATCACAGAGCTGGGCGTGGTGGCGCACGCTTATAATCCCAGCATTCGGGAGGCTGAGACTGGAGGATCCGGGTTCGAGGCCAGCCTCAGCTACCTAGTGAGGCACTCCAAAACTTAGTGAGACTTGGTTTCAAAATAAAGAATAAAAAATAGGGCTGGGGGTATAGCTCGGAGGTAGAATGCCCCTGAGTTCAATCCCCAGTACTGCAAAAAAAAAAAAAAAAAAAAAAAAAAAAAAAAAAAAAAAAAAAAAAAAAAAAAAAAAAGATGTATGATTACAAAGCACCAATAAAATTTTAAAAATGGAATAGGAATGTATCTCAGAGGTAGAAACCCCCAGGTTCAATCCCCAATAAAAAAAATTGAACAAAACATTTAAAAAGGAGGAGAGAGGACAGTGGGATTCATATATTGCATTGCAAGAGAGAGAAAGTGAATCATCATTAGAGACATAATATTTTAATCCTCCACTAGATAGTGTTTTACTATCATTACATCAAATTTAAAAGAAGACAAAACTTTAAACATTGGCAGGATGTATAGCCACCAGGACTCCCATATAACATGGGCCGGTACTTAAATTGTTACAATAACTTTGGTGAACTGTTACTCAACAATTCAAAGATTAGTTCTATATCTGTAAGAACTAAAAATTTCTCTCCACAAACAAACTTATCCAGGAATATTTACAGTGATATTATTCATAATAAATAACTTGGCAGTAAGTCTCATGCCATCAACTAAGACTCAATAGACACATTTTTTTCTGTATCCGTACTATTTAAAAATAAACTAAACATTATAGAGAAATGCATAAATTACATAAATCCATCAAATTATATAAGTATTCAAGTTGTATTGAGTGAATGAAACTTGTCTTAAGAGTGTACACTGTATAATTTCATTTAAATGAAATTCCAAAATATGATGAACTTATCTGTGGTCATGAAAATTAAAGAGTGGTTGCGTTTGGCTTGGGAGAAGGGAACAGAAATGGTGACACAGGAAAATGGTCTAAGTTGATGACATTGCAGTTGATGTTTTCAACATAGATTATAGAAATGAAAGCAATTGTCATAACTAAAGTTCAGTTAAGAGTTTCGAATTTTATGTTGTAAAAATGATACATTGATTAAGAAAAGAAAAAGTGCAAATAGAACAATGTCAAAAAAGTTTTTTAACTTCTTTGAAATTTTCTGATATTCAATATACTCAGTAGGCAGTCTAAAATCCTATATTCCTTGTCCTCAAAATAAGTTAAAATAAGAAGAATTTTACAACTGATTTTAGAACTGCTCTACTTTCTTCAAGGTCAAAGTCTTTGATGTTCTGTTCCCAGTTGCCCTAAAATATTCTTATGATCAGGAAGAATTAAATAGAAGATCTCTGATCCCTTATAAGAATTCATATGTCCTTTGTGTTTGCTGCATTTCTTCAATTTTGTTTTGATGATTTGATATTTATTGATTTTGACCCAGGAATAAAGTAACAGTAATAATCATGCTAGGACAAACTTAAAACAAACACAAATAATGTTTATCTTCTCTAACAGCAAGATATGCAAATATCCAAGTGTAATGTTGCTGTCACTAAAAGTGTCTTCCCTATTTTCTGTTCTGGCTAGCTTCCAAAATGCTTAATATGTTGTAGAACAAACTCACCATAAATAAATGTTTATAAATGTATTGAAATTAAATATAGATATATTAAAAGTCATGGTGGACTTCTTTGCTCAATGGCAAAGTCATAAATCATACACATATCATAAGATGTCAACCTGTGTAGTAAATGAGGTTAGGTTGCATAACACTATGAATAAAAACAATGAAAATATTTTTTTTTCATTTTCTAGAAAATAGATCTAAAAAATAAGAACACAGCTGAGCTCTCAATTAATTGCAACATAGGGCTTTCAATAATTATCTAGTGGTTTCCACTGGAGCTTAGCTCATTAAACCACCAGAGTTAAACGCCTCACCTTAAAACAGTGTTCCTTCCATCAAGACCTCATATCTAGAACATAGGAACAGGTTTCTGTGGTTTCTTATAAGAAAGAAATAAAATGTGTTTGAGAAAGAAGCCAGATGAAAAACACCACATAACATATGGCTTTATTCACAGGGAAGGTCTGAAAAAGGTAAATCTACAAGGGAAGAAATTATTATTATTGAAGGTTGGCAGGGAAGAGAGCATGGGGATTAATTTTAAATCATCTTATTGGAGTGATGAAAATATTCTAAAAGTAGGTAATAGTAATGATTGCAAGCTGGGTGAATTTATTAAAAGTAATTTAATTGTATATCAAATGGATAAATTTTATTGAATTTTCTCAATAGAGAATTAAAATTTTAAGGGTATTTGAGGAGTTAACTAAGCATTTCTCTAAATGAGATATAGTTTCTCACACATCCAGATGGTGACACAGAGGGAAAAAAAAAATAAATGAATACTTTAAGAAGGTCACATGTTCCTGATAAAGTGACTGATATATTTTGAAAATTAATTTAAAATGAACACTTATAGAAAGTTAAATACAAAACCACAACTTTCCTTGCTAACAGCAAGAAAATAGAAATAATCAAGCAGTCCAAAGTCAATGTTTAGGAGGCTCTCTGAGATTATATATATGCAGGTGTTCACTAATGATTCTTTCATACAATTTTAATTAGTGCATTGCAATCATACATCATGATGAAGTTCTTAGTGATAGAAGCATACATGCACACAGAACTTGGTGAGCCTTCACCCTGCTGTCTCCACCTCTCCCTGCATGACATCAGTATTGTCATTGATAAATTTGTGTATGTAAATCATGTCCATTGAAGTGTTTCCTTCATTGACTCTCCCTCCCCCTACCCAGCTCGTTCCCTTAGGCCCCCTCCATTACTGCATCAGGGTTTTTTCTACCTTTGTCTAAAGAAACTCCTACATAACAATTTCTCCCTAGCTCCCACCTATGAGGGAAAACATCTTACCTTTTACTTTTTTGTGACTATTTATTTTGTATGATATTCTTCAGTTCCATCACTTCCCTTAAAATGGCATAATTTTGTTCTTTATGGCTGAGTAGAATTCCATTGTTTGTATATAGCATAATTTTGTAATCTATTCATCTGTTTGTGGACACCTAGGTTGGTTCTATATTTTGGCTATTGTGAATTGTGCTGCTATAAACATGGATATGCATATGCTACTATGGTGGTCTGGTTTCAATTCTTTTGGATAAATACCGAGGAGTTGTATAGCTGGGTCATATGATAGATTCATTCTCATTCTTCTGAGAACCATCCACACTCATCTCCAAAGTGTCTGCATATGCTTTTTTTTTTTTTAAGTGTAAAAGTTATTATGTTTCTTCACTTGAGAGAAGCAAGATGGTGTGTTTTCCCCTGCATACATGTAGGATTACTAATAAATTAATAAAATTGAATTCCTTTGTTTAATCAGGAATTTTCAATTTCAGCAGTATTTGTGGTATTTGGGTTCTAGTATTTTTTGTTGTGAGCCTCCCTTGGGAAGTGTAGATGTTTATAATAACCACAGCCTCTACCCAAGAATTAGACATACCCAAAAAAGATTATCTTAATTTTAAAAAGTCAAAGCTAGTATATGTATTGTTTGTAGATGTAATTATTAACAATTTTATTATGTGACTTATCATTTGGGATATAAGGAGGAGAATGAGACACAAAGGGATAAAGGGAGGCTTTAACTATGTCAGTAAGTTTACAAGGAGAAACAAAAGAAACCTAAAACAAATAGAATACAAATGTTTGTAAGCTAGGTGGGACATTTTGTCTGGTTATATTGTCTTCATTAATTTTCCATATATCTGAAATGAAACACATTATGAAAATGCAAGCACATATTGTGTGCTTGCATATGCATAATGTGCATACATATGTGTGAATAGATAGATGGTAGATGATTGATAGGTAGATAGACATAGATAGATAGATAGATAGATAGATAGATAGATAGATAGATAGATAGATAGATAGATGATACATACATACATAGACTGAACTTCATAGTCACAGGGCCCTGAGATATTAAGAGGGGATTTTAATTCCCCATCTTTGCTTACAGAATCAAGAAGAGGAGCAGACATACACACAAAACAAAAGTGTATTCCTAGAATCTGTAAGAGTTGCTATTTTACTCCTTTTGTCAACACAATAATAAATGAAGGCCTTTAAATGCATGCTAAGGCATGAGCTTTTTTTTTTTTTTTTTGTGGTACTGAGGCTTGAACCCAGGGGCATTCTACCTCTGAGCTACACTCTCCGTCCTATTTTTTTATTCTTTATTTTTGAAACAGGGTCTCACTAAGTTGCGGAGAGCCTCACTAAGTAACTGCTGAGGCTGGCAGTGAACCTGGATCCTACCATCTCAGCCTCCCAAGTACTGGGATTATAAGCATCCGCCACCATGCTCAACACAACCCATTTTTAATGTACTTTTATTGGTACATTATAGTCTCACATCATAGGTGTAAATCATATTGATAGTGACACACATGCACACAGTACTTGGTGGGTTTTCTCCCAGACCCCTCCCTATCCCATCTTCCCCATACAGAGTACTGAGATTGACAATGGTGTTTTTACATATGTACACAAAGCTGATGATAGGCTTGTGAATTACATGGGTTGTTTTCCATATGTTGAACCAGGAACTCAAAGTTGAAAAAGAGGCTTAGACAAATTTATATTCTCTGTCAAGTGAGATTTTGAGCAAGAAGATGAGGTTTGATATAGTAGTTAATGTATCAAGGAACTTGAGTTCTTTTATTTTTTTTTCTTCAATTGAGACTTCTACCTTAGAATATAAGAAAGCACAATTTTGACATAGAGGCAACAAGGAAGGGAAGAATAAACATGAGTTGGCAAAGGGCACGTTGATGCTGACTTCAGAATTGGTTATGTGCCATACCTAGCTGCAGAGGAGGCTGGAAAATACGGTGTCTATTTATGTCCAGACCAAAAGCCAGGATTCCATCACCACAGGAAAAAATAAGAAGATACACCAGGTGACAAATAGAATCT
>PVLC010017309.1:0-33973 GCA_004027655.1 Graphiurus murinus
AGGAGGAGGAGGAGGAGGACTGAAGAGTGGAAGTTGGGATCTGGAAATCTCACTCTGCTGAGATTTGGAAAGTGAATTATCAGAGACAAGGAGAGTGCTTATAAGTGATAAGTATGGGGAGACTGGACACTGAAGTCCCCTGAGATGCATGGAATGGACTCTGTATTCTGCAGCCACCTGCTGGTTATGGGGGAAGGGTTGATAAAGAACAAATGCTCCCTGAGCACATATTATGGTCAAGTCTAAATTTTAGTCATATATATATGTGTGTGTGTGTGTGTGTGTGTGTGTGTGTGTGTGTGTGTGTGTGTGTGTTGTGTGTTAATATTCCTATTAATCTATCTCAAATATATATATATACATTATATATGTATATATATATAGTCATATACATGTGTTTCTCTTAGTCTGTTTCAAATTTCTAACACTACAGAGTATCTTCTAATAGATTTAGTAAAGTAAAAATATTACATATTATTTTAATATAGTTTTCCTGTTATTAAAACTATATGTCTAGTTCTTTTGATGTTTCTAAGAAAATTTCAAGACTTTATAAGCCATTAAATGCATTAATTATATAAAATATACTCTATATATCTATCTCTTTTTCCCTTTCTTCTCTCTCTTCTTCTCCAACCCTGGAAGATCTTTGGTAGAACATCCAGATTCTTACTACTGCAAGTGGCTTTCTAGGAACTGCACCATTAGCATTTTCTAGGAACTAGTTAGAAATACAGAATCTCAGGTTCTTTTCCAAACTGTCTGACAGAGTCTGGATGTTAATGAGTTTTCCCCCAAGAGATTTGTGTGCACCGTAACATTGGAAAATTACTCAACTAGTTTAGTGACTCCAGAGAATGCATGTTTCTGGACTACATCCAAGATCCAAACAAAGCAGAGCAGGAGGGAAGGGATTGATAAGCACTGGATTAAAAAAAAAAGTAAAGGTTTTCAGGCAAGTCTAATATCCTGCTAGGATTGAGAACCTCTGAGAAAAACAGTCTTTATTTTGATGAGGAAGAATTGGCGATAATTTGTGATTTTTGTAAGTATTAACTTTACCACAACCAGAACTAGGCATGAACCAACCTATTCTTGGACAGGTTCAGACTGGTTAAAAGAGAAAGACAGATTCAAGTAATATGAGTTGAGTGTGCAATCTTATATACACAGAGAACTAAAAAGAGAAAACTATTGCAGAAGTACTCAGAATCATATGGAACATTCTAAGGAACAGCAGTTCATATTGTGCCAGAGGGAAAAACATGGGTGATTTGGATAAAAAAAATACCTTCACAAAAATATTTTATATTTTTTACTTCTTATAAGTGCATTCAATGTTAAAGTACTTAGAATATTTTTTTCTATTCATTCAGTATTTTCCAGGCAGACATACATCTAATATGAAATGAACAGGTTTTTTTTGTTTGTTTGTTTTTGTTTTGAAGCATAGGGATCCGATCCCTTCAGAATCCCTGTACAGAAAAAAAGAATGAAGCATACTGATTCCTTCTTCTGTTTGTTCCTTGCTTTAAATTTACCTCCAAACCTGTCCTCACATGTTTGGCCTCAGTTTCACTGTGTATGATAAACTTCCTCGAAAGATCCTGATTTGATTTTCACAGTCTGAGAAGAGGGGTCTTGGGTAAGCGTTTCAGGAAAGAGCGTTTGGAGGTTCAGTATAACTCTCCACGTGAGACTCTTGAACTAAAAGTGTCACACCCAGCCGGGCGTGGTGGTGCACGCTTGTAATCCCAGCATTCGGGAGGCTGAGACCGGAGGATCTGGGTTCGCGGCCAGCCTCAGCTACCTAGTGAGGCACTCTGCAACTCAGTGAGACTCTGTTTCAAAATAAAGAATAAAAAGGGGCTAGGGGTGTAGCTCGGAGGTAGAATGCCCCTGAGTTCAATCCCCAGTACCGCAAAAAAAAAAAAAAAAAAAAAAAAAAAAGTGTCACACCCATTTACAAAGTCTTATTTGTTCTCATTCTGATATGTGAGAATAGGTGAGAACAGATGAACTATCCTTCTGTGCTGTAGAACAGTTAGGGTTAGGGTTAGTAGTGACAAATGTCTTTCTTTTAGCCATTTTGTTAGTAGAATGTTTGCTCTGACTGGAGGGACACTGGGAGATTTCTAAAGACCACTAGTCACCAACTATTAATTGGAGATTAACTGGTTCTCAAAGCAACTTTTCAGATCTGCCTAGAGGCTTGGGGGAGGGTGAGCAGAGAGTTGTTTAGTTTTAATCCTTTTAGTTAATTACTTAACTTTTTAAGCTACTGTGCATGTTTTTTTTTTTTTTTTTTTTATAAAAGAGAATTTGATTGAACTATTCATGACACCGGTTTTAAGGCTCCTTGATATAATGGGGCTTGCTTTTCTGGGTGTGTCACCTCTGTTTCCCTCTTGACTCACCAGTAGTACATGCAGCCACTATTCCACAACCCTGATCTTACCACAGAAGGAAATACATAGCGGGCAAAGTATTGTGCAAAGGTCTACAAATCAAGGAAATTCCATCTTTTCTCTGCAAACAAGTTGCTCTCTGGCAACCATTTTTTCTGCATGTAAAGGAGATACTAGAACACACATATCCATTTCTGTACCTATCATGAGACTCAGCCTAACAAAAATAAAAACATATATCCCTGATTAGCTGGGAACCATTTTACTACTATTAAATCTAACTTTCTTATGAATCGGTTATAGGAGAAAATTAAAGAATGCACTTAAGAGGAAACAAGTGAATTAAATTGCCTGGAGTGTGTAAACATTATTTTTCTTTCTAAGTGGTTTAATAGTTTTAAAATCTTATGTGCAAACCCAATGCCAGACAACAACCCAATGATGTAGAGCATGTGCGGTTTGAAAGTGGAAGCGGAGTGAGTTCCATTATGTTTCATTGCATTATCCTTTCCACTTGACTAAATGTGCTGTACTCAATTTGGACTTAGTCATGCTGTAGTTTGACTGTCAGGAAATTTGCATTTCTGTGATCAAAATGAAAGATGCGTTTGAAATTTATTGGAAAAGTGGGTGTAGAAAAAGCTCTAAGTGCTCCTGAGACCATTTCTCTTTTATGATGATTTGTAAAGAGCTTTATAAACAAAGTGTGAAGCTTCCAGGAGAGTGGGGAGCAAACCTCTGGTCCTGGTGCATGCAAGACTCCTCACACTAATGCACCCTCCTTTAACTCTTTAAGGCAATGAGTCAGGCTTCTTTTCTTTTCTGTGAAAATTCAGAGGAAATAAGAGCAAGGATCTTTTGTTCTTTCTCTCTGAACTTTGAGCATCTGATAATTAAAAAAAAATAAACAATTAAATATCTCCAACTCTTTTTCTTAACTTATAAAGTCAATAGCAGTTTACATATCTAGTCAACCTAGTTCCACACCCTCCTCTACAGCTGTGCTAAATCAGATCATATGGAGTTCAAAGGGGGGGGGGAACTAAACCATTTTATGGCTGTCTCATCCTAAGTCCTCAGATAAATCCTTTTCTGAAGCTCTGTACCTTCCTTCGTGAGAGCTGAGAAATAATGTAATGTGTTCTTGAGAGTTTTAGGAGACATGAAGAGGGAAACACCTCAATGGACATGATGTACATACACAACATTATCAAAGCTAATCACAGGAAGGTGGGGAGGGGGAAAAAGTGGGGTGGGAAGTGGGGGAGGGCTCTGTGTGCATGTAGACTCCTTTGACTCTGAACTACATCATGATGTATGATTACAATGCACCAATAAAAGGAAAAAAAGAAAGAAAGATAGAAACTCAATGCCACAGTTCTTTTCAGTGAATCAGAACTCTGAGTTACCCTGTCTATAAAAATGCAATGATTTAGGGGAGGGAGTTAACTCCTATTTTGATTTAAAAAAACAAAAAACTAAGCCGAGTGTGGTAGTGCACGCTTGTAATCCCAGCATTCGGGAAGCTGAGACCGGAGGATCCGGGTTCGCGGCCAGCCTCAGCTACCTAGTGAGGCACTCCGCAACTTAGTGAGACTCGGTTTCAAAATAAAGAATAAAAAATAGGGCTGGGGGTGTAGCTCAGAGGTAGAATGCCCCTGAGTTCAATCCCCAGTACCACACACACACACAAAAAATTCTATCTCCTGATATCACCCTCAATGTTCCTATTGTAAACGTAGTATGAAAATGATATAAGACTACATATGACACCATAGAGCATGCTGGAACTATATGTAATCATTGGTGATGATAACACTGAAAGTCCAGCTCTTCCTCCTGGTCCTTAAGGGTAATTGCAATGCTAGGACTTTCAATCCACAGCTAAGAATCATTATATCAAACTAGCACTGGTCCCAGAAGAATGGGAGGACATTATCCTTTATCTGAAAAAGGATGGATAAACAATTGGGTCTCCAGAACTGGCTGGCTTTTTAGGGCTCCAGGGAGTGAGGAAAGCAAATACCAACTGGGATATTTAAGACTTGTCCACTTCCAATATAGGGAAACAATTACTTTCCAGTTGGAAGAAGTCACATCCTCTTGACTGGTTACACTGGAGGTTGGTTTTGTCCTCCTGAGATTCTATCTTGCTCTTTCGCTGTCCCTCAGTCTTTGAGGAGAAAGGCACCTCCCAGCAGCCCTGCCTTCCTCCCAGTTCAGCTCACCCCCATAGGGATTCACAATAACAAACCACTCAGGGCTCAGGACAGCCCGGGTGAACAGTAAATCACAGTAATTCTCCTACCATTCAGAGAGTTCTCAGTTCTTGGGAGACTTTTAATCATAGTGGAAAGGCAAGGGTGTAAATGAGGTCCATAAATTAAGTTAAAGCAGGGTAATTATGTCCTATGTCGCAATAAAGGCTGGGGTGGCCAATATCATTAAGGCAAATTAAACACTTTCTCCGATTGTGAAGATAAATTGAATAAAAATATTACTGTAAACAAGGGGCTCTTTGAGGCAGTCCATGTTAATTATGGAGCGGAGGCTGCAGTTGCTACCCAGAGCTGTGAACGCTGTGTGCTTTGCGGTGAGCCCTGGACTGCATGTGGCTGCTGGGGAAGAAGGCCGCCGTGTTGTACTTGTGTTTCCTGAGCATCATCTGCCAGCATCCTGGGCCCATCTATGGACTCTATACCCTAGTCCTAAGCCAGAGGCCTGACTCCAGGGTCCCAGATAACTAGATCTGGTCACTCAATCCCTCAAAATAAAGCAGAAATTAATAGTGGAAAGCAAGAAAGGAAAGTGTAATCAGTGTGGCCATACTGGGAAGGATTTTGGCCCTGTTTCTGGAGTGCTGACAGGAGCTGTAGGTTTAAACAGAGGAAGACTTGGGGCAGGCTGGGAACTCTGCCCAACTTAGCAGTTGCTGTCTTCTGGCCTGGCTGGTGGTTCCATCAGCTCTGGTCCTTCAGGTGGCTCCAGGCAGTCCTCGACACTAGAGGGGGAGGAGTTTCCACTTGCTTCTTAAGATGTTATCTTCAGACCTGGGGGCTCTGAAGGGGGCAAGTCCCAGTCAGGGAAGCACCCTCATCCTGAAGTGACTTGGAAAGTGTAGGATGACCTCTGAAGACATGTAGGTACCACACCAAGGACTGTCACAGGTGTTGAAAATCTGGCCTTCATCTTGAAGGGGGAGAGATAGGTTCAGTAAATTTAGAGTTAGTAAGTCTTGCACTGAACACTCCTGAAATGATTAGCATGCCTTTGTGCAGAGTTGATCAGACTGGTTATTCCTAATTTAAGGTGATAAAAAAAAGATACAAAATGAAGGCAGAGATGGCAAGCTTTGTCCTGCTTTTGATTTTCCATCAGGCATCTGTGAGCCTAAGTAAAGAGCTGTTGCTTTTAGCAAAGGCAGTCTAAGTAGCTCTTAGAAAATTGCAATGGCTTCTCTTGCTCAGCCACTGGCTTAGATCTTTTTGAGATAAGTGTAATTTTAGATTTCTTATTGCAGTCTTCTTGATCCAAGAGCACTTGGCACAGATATGCTAGCTCACTAATATATGAGATAAATTGAAGTGCTGACCAAAAAGAAATGAAGAAAAAAAAAAGCTTTGTAGATGCTGTATCTCCATGGAAAATCTATCACAAATGAGACAACTCTATGGATCATATTTTGAATATATTTATATTAATCTAAGTGTGTTCTGAACATTTTGTTCTGAATGTGTACTTGAATTAAAGAACAACACTACAAATCAAGTATTATATTCAGCATACAGAAAGGGAGACTGAGGTATAGATAAATTACTTATCATGTCAAAATGACAACTGCTGGTATAGTCTGCACTTGAATTCAAACCTAAGGTTTTCTAGTTATTGGGTTTCTAGTCATGAGTGTCATACAGCATGACTTTCAGTCACCTCCAATCTTCAATGAGCTGCTCCTTATGCAAAAGCAGAAAAGTGACAAGAGAGAACAAGAAGAGAGACACTATCCTGAACAAAGGACTGGAAAGGAAGGGCATAGATGCTGTTGAAGGACCCAGAACAACATGCTCAGAAATCCAGGCACCCAAACAGACAGGGCCAGAAAAGATTCATGTGACACATCCAAACCTACTTCTATGACGTTTTTGAATAAAATGTGAAGAAAAGCTAAAAGTTTAGTAGGGTGGTTAGGAGAACAGAGTAAGCAGAGTCCAGATTCAAATCCTATCTCCAATTTCATAACTGTAAGATCTCTGGGGAATTATTCCATCTCTTTTACTGCTTATTCGGATGTAAGGCTGGCTCTATCAAGTACAATTATAGTAATCCATGAAAATTAACAGGAAGCAACTTTTTTTTCCTCGGTCAGTCACTCTCTATTTTTAATTCTATCTCTTTAGACTGTATGCAATACATGTTTTTGTTTTCTTTAACTGTAAACTGAGAGTCTATAATGACAATGTGATGGTATGCTTCTGAAATTAGTATAAGCTGAGAGTGGTCCATCAGTAAACCACCAAGGTGTATGGTATGAAAGTCACATCTACGGCCACTCTGTCTTTACTGTGAGATTTCTGGCTCTAAGAAAAGATGAGTAGAGGCTCTGCAGACCTGATTTCTCCTTCTGAGTGTACACCTGAACTTCCTGTCCAGCCGCCTTACATCTACGTGGTCTTGTGCCTAGACCTCAGCAGGAAGACAATTGGTACTGACCACAGTTGCAGGCTCAGGGGTTAAGAGCAGCAGTACCCTCCATTTCTGTTGGAGACCACAGAGTCTGTTGGCTAAAGATGGTGGAGCATCAGTCCCTGAATAACCACGTGGTCCTGAATCTCCCACCCAACCTAAGTAGCACCTTTCTATAATAGAAAATAAATTTGAGTTTTGTTATGGAGAATTGAGGCTTTGTTGCAACACTTAGGATTGTTACTGATAAATTCTTAATTTACCAAATAGAGTTGCATTGACAGATCTTTATTGTCACAACAAGCTATCATATGCCAAGCACTGTGCTTGGTACAGGGAACTCCACCACCTGCCAGCCTAGAGGAATGCAGGCCTTTCACAGTGTACCTGGCCAGGGGATATGGGATATCTGAGAAAATTCAAAGTGTAATTAACACAAAATCAATCAGTAGATTCATATATGTATCATGCAGTTTGCTTCTGAAAATGCTTTATTTCTCCCTAGTGGCTACTTGTGAAAAGTCAACGTGTATTTCTGGATTTCTGCAGTGTTTTCAGGTTTTGCAAGTACTGTTCCATTTTGCTTTTGTATTAAAAGATATTTTCACTGTAGAATTTTCTAGCTAGTTCTGGCTACTGGGGTGAACTGCTAGCATTTCTAAATACTCCAAATGGCCATTTCATCGTCCCCATAAGTCAAGATGAATCTGAACCTGGGCTTTCTCACCATGAGTTTCCTCCAGCTCCAATCCCAGACACAACTGTACCTCCAAAACTAGGAAGGAACATCTTTGGTCACAAAATAGAAAATATACCTGATAGAAGTGCCTGTCCAGGCTGATAGAATAAAAATCATAAAAGTGGCCAAGAATCACTGCTCACTTGGGTGTAATGTATTTAAAACTCTAAGCATCCTGAGGTCCTACTTACAGTTTCTCCTTGTTCACTGGCTAAGCAAACATCATCTTGCAGAATCCATGCAAAAGCTGATCAGCTGAGAGGACAAGGAGCTGTGTAACACCCTGAGGGTGAAGGGAGGTTGATTCTCACAGCCATCTCAGTCCCCACCTCCTTTGAGCAGTGCTCAGGGAAGTTGTGGTGTTACTCAGAAAACTGTGAAAATGTTACAGCCCAAATGAGCTTGCATCGATCATGGACAGCAGTTTCTTCTTTTATTGTACAGTAGTATTTCCATAGAGGTGAGACATCCTCACACCACTCTTTATGAGTGCTGAACAAAGCAGACACTGAGTCAAACAAAAATAAAACAAAAGGACCCACCACTGAGAGAAGCCCTGTCATTCCCAGACCAGAAACTTCACTGTGATGGTCTGGCTGACAGGACTACCCTTCCCTTCTCCCTCCATGTGCCCTGCATGAGGACAAGGAGAAGGAAAATAGCAGAACTTGCTCAGTAGTGAGAGGAGACCAACAGCAGGGAGAAAGGTGGGGTAAACAGAGACAACACCTGTTCAACTGTTCATGAGAAATGACCTCTCGTCTGTAAAAATGATTAAATTAAATGGGCCAGTGGATAAATAGATCCACTATGGGATTAGGAAAATCCTAAATAATAAAAGAAAGAACACATAAAATGAATGGGCATGGTAGCTCATGCTTGTAATCCCCATACTTGGGAGGCTGAGACAGGAAGATTGCAGGTTTGAGGACAGCCTCAGCAAGCAGTGAGACTCTCATCAACCTAATGAGATCCTGTTTCAAACTCTACATAAAGTAGAGGGTGAAGCTCAAAAGTAGAATATCCTTGGGCTCAATCCCCAGGACCACACTAAAAAAATATGAGTGTATTAAACTGAAGTCATATGTAGAGTTTAATTGCTTTAGACTACTCCTAATAAAATGACAGAAAATAGGCACAGTGAAGATTTCCACCAGCCTTCTGTCTCTTGAGTTACCCCCCATCTGTTACCAAAATGATATCTCCTGCGCCCCTCACTGCCTCTTCATCGTCCAAGCAAGTTGAAGAGAGACTCTTGTTCATTTGCCTAGGAGTTTACACTATTTCTATGAAGTGCCACTGTAAACACACCTCCATTTATCATATATAGTGTCTAAATTTCAAGGTATATAGACAAAATTCAAAACTTGAGCCAAAGGAAGTGGGTCGACACTACATGAATATTGTCAATTCTGTTGTTTACTTTACCACAGGGTAGAGCTAGAGATGGTCAGAATTCTAATGTTAACTAAACTCTCCATGAAAGATCTATGAAGGAAGGAGAGGGAGAGGGCTCTAGGGCACTATAGACTTTATTGGGATAAAATCTGAAGAGGGGGTCTCAGGTAAAAGATTGGAGCTGGTATCCTCTTACTAGAATCTTATATAGGTTTTTTAAGAGAAGATGGGGTGGTAGTTAGATGTTGCTAGGGAGTCATCAAGGAGAGTTAGTTGGGTTGTTAGAGCTGGGTTAAGCAGGACAACAGGAACCTTCTGTAAGCAGAAGGGTGCTGAGCAGAGCAGTGTGATAAGCAAGGGGCTTGTCAGGAATGTCTTTGGCAAGACAATAGGGACATTTCCTTAAGCAAGGGGAAGGGGGTGTGGAGCAAGACTTGGGAATTTTTGGTCAGCAAAGAGCCCTGCAAAGTGATAGGTCTTTAAAGACGGGGTCACTTTCCTTAGAGACTCTAATAAATTGTTTGCTTGTTTATTTTAATAAGCTCTATGGTTTTAGGTTCACAGGGAAATAGAGTAGAAGGCACCTGTACAGATCCTGTGTGCTCCCTGACCCCACACATGCCCAAGCTCCCTCATTTTTTAGCACTCTTTTTTTTAATTCCCTGTCACATGATCTGGATTTGATTTCTATCAGAACCTCTTCTCGACTTCCTCATTGTGCTTGGCTCAGCAGTGACCCACATCTACCACATCTACCATAGATTCAGCAAGAATAACACAAAATAGAAAACTGGGATGTGATATATATTTAAAATCTAGGTATGTGAAACATAAATTCCTCTTGGTGCATTACATACATCTTGTTAGAGATTCCTTTAATAGCAAGTGAGTCCTATGCTTTTACCTTTTTAACTTTTCAAAATTAAGTATAAATGAGAAGCCAATGAAGATTACAAATTAACTTTTGTTTTTTCTCTAATAAGTAAAGTCTTCTAATTCCATGTCCATTCATACCCTCTTTTAAATAATTTTTATGACAAAGAATGTATCCTCCGTCCTCTTAGATTTTAATACTCCAAACAAAAGACAAAGTGGGTCTCAAGGATATGCATTTTGCTTACAGTGACATACCTGTGTCTGCTTGATTTGCATTTAAAGTTGTAAAGTCTACCTTTAGTTCCTCCAGAACCTGGATGTATGATGTCAGAAGTCCATCTCCACCAGCCCCCCATCAGCTGATGTTCTTCCTGTTATGGATGCAAGAAAGACACCACTACAATGAGTGCATTTCCACTTTAAAAATCTGTGCGTACAGAGCAGTGGAACCAAATAGAAACCTAGACAGACCCACACACCCTCTAGCAGAAGATTCAGAGGGAGCATTCACCATGCTGGTCTCTTACTGTTTCTTTGGGGTTTTTCTTGTAGGTACCCTAAGGCAGTACTCTGGCTGCTGTTTTTATTACTTACTTCAATCAACAGGCTGTTTCATCGCACATTAGGTGGATCTTGCTCTGGAGCTGTGAACATGAGCAACTCACGCAGCCCTCGCCTCTGGGCAGACCCATGTGAGTCTGTCTGGAATGCATGAGCTTCTGAGGCATGTGAGCTCTTAGGAACCATTGCCTTCTCAAAGCTTTCTTGGGAAGTTTCACATGTGTGTTTGAGCTTACACAGGTTTCTTGGAAGCACTGGGAACAATAAGCAAGGAGCTGGGTGAACTTACTTTTCCCCTCGCCTTTAGAAAGAAAGGAGCTGAAAACTCAAGAAGTCTTAGCACACTCCTCATGCATACACTCAGATTTCTCTGTTCTCCAGACTCCACAAAGGCAGGGTAGGTAGCAAGGGGTACTTGGCAGCCAACACATGTCATTTTTATTGGATCAAGCCCCAGTGATTACATTTGCAATTTAATTAAGGCAGGTTTATTTTTAGAGTTTGCTTTGAAAGAGTGGGGAAAGAGCATGTAGTTTCCTATCACCATCTTGGAAAAACAACAAATTTGGAAAACCTTTAGGAGATGGGCAGAGAGTTGAATGATTCTCTAACTGAGTAGAGCCTCAGATTTTATCTGGCTTTTCACTATTGGGCAAAGGGGAAACCAATGTTTTGTTTTGTTTTTATTCTAATACTTCATTAGCTCCCTATCTCAGGAATAATTGAGGGTCTACTCCAAAATGGAAACTTTGTAGAGATGGTGAGCTGGCCATTAACTGTGACAGAAAGAAAAAGTTTTCTTCTTCAGCAACTATTAGAAGTCCTTTGGCTGAGGAGAAATCCCTTCTCAGGAGCCCAGTAGTTTTAGCATTCAAATGAGTTTTCTTTTTTTCAATATTTAACTACTACTCTCTATGAATTACAAGTCTTTGTCCTCTTAACAAAGGCAATTTAACAAATCAGAGAAAAGATTTGTATTGAGATATTTTCTGGCAGCCCTGAAATTAAAACAATTAGGCTGGAGCCTGTTCCTCTGATTTGGGGTGGACATGGTTATTTGAACTGGCCTAAGAGAAAAGCAATTATATGTCTGATAAAGGTAATAATGAAATCTTTTCCCATGACTCCTTTTTACAGCTTGCTATTGAAATTCGTTCTGTTTTCACTCTACAGCATCTTCTGAAAACCATTCTTCTTACAATATGATAATAATAATGATAATAATAATTAATAATAATAACAATAAAAAGGCTGGACCTGGTGGCACATGCCTGTAATTCTAGTACTTGGAGGCTGAGACAGGAGGATCACTGGTTTGAGAACAGCCTCAGCAAGTTAGAGAAACCCTCAGTGAGTTAGTGATAGCCTCTTTCAAAATAAATAAATAAACAAACAAACAAACAAATAAGTAAATAAATAATAGGGCTGGGGATACAGCTTAGCAGTGGAACACCCCTGGGTTCAATCCCCAGTACCGTACACACACACATATACAAAAAAATTAGTAAAAAAGAAAGAAAGCCTCTCTATATTGTGGTTTCCATACAATCAAAGCCCTTCACTCCTTCCTCCCTGGGAAAAAACAGGAACTAAGTTTTCAGACTGCCTGCCCCTAGGGTGCATGAATCGAGTTCTGCCAACTATATAACCATCACACTGAGATTCCTACACTACACGGTAGAGCATGAAGAGGAGGGTGTTTCGGGGGATCCAGGACAGCACTGGGGTGGTCCTGGCAAGTGCAGCTGGACACCAAACAGAGTTGACACTCTGTGACCAGCACAGCTGCCACAAGCTACCCACTTGTGCAGTACCCCTGACAGACTCACCATTCTGATGAGATGTATAAAGAAGTGAAAATGTTAAGAAACTTTTGAGCCACTCGCCATTACCCCAACATCCAAGGACAAGCTCAAGGGAGCAGGATACCAACCAGGGTTTTGTAGAAGCCACATGGTTACTGGCTATTCATAAGAGCTGTATACTAGACATTCAGCGCAGGACCAGGATAAACATGCATGACATTTCAGGCCCATGAACTGTGACCAAGAAATGCATACCAGCATAGAAGATGCAAGTCTTATTAGTGGATGATAGAAGCTCAGAGGAGTAGTGTTTCTACAGATCGCTAGGCTATGTTCCAAGAGTTATTATGAATTAGGTGATTCATTAGGTAGATGACCTTGAGAGTGTTCATAGATGACCTTGACAGTTTGCAACCAAGAAAGTTTATCACGAGATACTGAATAAATTTTGGTTAAATACTCTTTTTTTATCAAAGATTCATGAATAGAAAATGAAAGAGCTTGAAATCTATTTCTTTTAGTAAAGTATTTTAAAGACAATTATTACTATAACAGATTAAACTATTGAAATTGGCTACTAATAAAGGAATAAAGTTGAATTTTAAAAACGCAGCATTACTCTCAACAGTGACCAACTTAATAAATGAATATTTTGTGTTTGCCAAAATTGCTTTGAAATTTCTTGTTCATTTCAATATACCACTTCTGTGAGAGAGTGGTTTCTCTAGTATGGGCTTCATTAAAACATAACACAGAAACCATTTATATATAAATTACTTATCAAGAGGAACATTGTCATCAGCCAAACTAAAGTAATTAAGTTAACTAGCAGGTAGCAGGTAGCAAGATTAATCATCACATTGAAAACTTAAATATTGATGTACATGATACTCATTCAAGATGTGTGTTTACAGGTGTTTAATATGGCCATCACTAGTTGCTTCATAACATTTTATTTAATTATGATGGTGAAAAACAAAAATTTATTAGTAATTCTCCAAATTATCCATTTATATGCACAATAGCAATGGAAAAAGTACAAAATTTTTAAATTTGTCTCTGACATATAGAGTCCAGTTCTATTTATTAGAATGCTATTTCTTTCTGTTGGATGTAATAATAAATATTCAATCATATTTTTATGCCTTTCATTTTTTTATTATATTTTTTGAAATATGAGTTGATTAATAATATAAATGTATACATATGTGCTTACGTACATATATTTTACATACATAAATCCCTTTTGGAGATTATATCTGTGTATCCTCCACAGAATAGTTGAGAAACACTGCACAAAATTTCTCCAAGAACATAAGTTACAAGTGCCTCGTTGCTGAATGTCCCTACTCCTGATCATGTGATCCTATTGGATGTCTGTAAGTTGCCCAATGACACCTTCAAATGTGTTCTATTAATGCTTAGACTAGCTGGAGGGGGGTTTATGTGCAGTCACATCCTCTTGTTTCCACGCTCTGTGACTTGAATAATCACTTATAAGTTCAAGTTTGATCCTATTATCTTCTTTTAAAAAGTCTTTGAGTAATCCCAGTATTTGTGAGGCTGAGACAGGAGGATCTCAAGTTCGTCAACAGCCTCAGCTACTTAGTAATGCCCTCTGCAACTTAGTGAGACCCTGTTTCAAAATAAAGAATAAAAAAATAGAGCTGGGAATGTAGCTCAAGAGGCAGAATGACCCTGGGTTCAATCCGCAGTATGGAAAAAACAAACACTTCTCCCATAATAAAATAAGTAATATTTAATATTTTTCCATTGAGTCTTTAATACTACATCTATTGCAAATCAAAAAGTATTCAAAAGTCAAAGAAACACCCACCATGCACACATACTACTGATGTAATAGACTGCCAGCATCCTTAAGTATAAAGGAATATGCCTTTAAAATTACTTTTGGAAATAGCAACATAATTACACGTACTTACCATAGTTTATTTTAATAACATTTTAATATACTTTTTAAATAGTATTGCTATCCCTGGAACAATCACTAATAAGAGAGAACATCTTTATAGCTACCGTATTGTCCCAGAACACTGATATCCAAGTTTCAAGAATATTTGCTTTTGGACCCATTCTACTTATTTATTTTTATTTCAATATGTAGAAAAAGGAAGAGAATATGAAGGCAAATTCGGCACTGATGACTAACCTAAACCAGAAATCATGGATTTGGGCCAGAAAGGAAGAAATAGACACAGGTGGATGCCAGAATATTTTAGTAGATTAGAGCAATCAGCAGATTCAAAAGTAGGTTTCATGTACCAAGACAGACACGGGCAGCACAAATGACTTTAGCAATTGCCAGCTGTGATAAGTCTAATTAGCACTGACATACTCTTGTTATAGCATCTGTGATATGTATATTTACAAAAAATAGCTTTGGAACACAGAATTCTCTGGAGCTCTAAGTGATTATGTTTCAAGATCAGGCAGGCAGCAATTTAAAGGAAGTTTGTTTAATAATAAATGATAATATGATAAATCTATTTAGAATCATGGATTATTCAATTTCTTAAAAATCATTTGATGGAAAATGGGGAAAGTTAAATAGAAAATAATGAAAAGTGCCACCAACTTGATAGAGCGTACACTTCTGATGTCAGAATAATCACCTCATTTATATATTTTTAAAATTAGTGTTAATTGCTTGATTAAATAT
Source organism: Graphiurus murinus (assembly GCA_004027655.1). Classification (NCBI taxonomy): domain Eukaryota; kingdom Metazoa; phylum Chordata; class Mammalia; order Rodentia; family Gliridae; genus Graphiurus; species Graphiurus murinus. Next base: position 15,151 of record PVLC010017309.1, read on the forward strand.
TTACTATGCATCATTTACTTAAAGATGTGGGGACTCATGAATAGTATCTATTACATTGAAGATGCCAATGTTTTTGAAATGAAGCAATTTAACATATTCAAAACAGTAAATTAAAAAGACAGAATAATGAGTTTATCAAAGAGCATTGCTATTCTATCCCCAATAAAAAACTTTCACACTTCAAAACAACAATGATGAGTATGGGGAATGAGCCTCTCTCACTCAGAGATGTGGAAACATTGTGTTCTATCAATGGAAGAAGGGTAGGACTTACAAATAGGAAGATAAGTGAGGAACACCACAGAGACTGGGGACTGAGTTATGAGAACAAGTCAGCACTGGGCCTGGTAGACAGACAGGAGGAAGGATGAGGCTTGAGGACTAGTAAGGATCAATTTAGTGGAGACACTGGAGTTAAAGGGATGGTTCAGTTAAAAGTTGGCATGATCTCTTCTAAAATGTAGCAGCAGTCTTCCTCTTTAAAATACCTTCTTAAGCCGGGCATGGTGGCGTACGCTTGTAATCCCAGCATTTGGGAGGCTGAGACCAGAAGATCCAGGTTCGAGACCAGCCTCAACCACCTAGTGAGGCACTCTGCGACTTAGTGAGACCCGGTTTCAAAATAAAGAATACAAAATAGGGCTGGGGGTATAGCTTGGAGGTAGAATGCCCATGAGTTCAATCCCCAGTACCACACAAAAAATAATATAAATAAAACATGTTCTTTAATGGGGACATCAGGTTGGGAGCCAATGCTGGCCTAAAGAAGAATGGAGGGACATGACAGCGACATTCTGGATTTCACTTTGGTTGACCCTGGTCCCGGGTATTGAGTTTGATAAAATGATCTCATGTGGCTCTTGCCATTTTGTTATCCATGTTTTCTCAACCACTTCTGTTGTTGGCTTCCAATACAGAGTTTCTAGCAAGTATACTGTACTCATTCAAAGCAGTTTCTTGCAAGTTACATGTGGCTTTGTACACAGTATGCTGATATTCTAGTCTATGTCCCGTCCCCAGATCACAGCTTGACTTTGATGTTACCAGCCCAGCTGGGATATGTGGAGACCTGTGTAGAACATGAGCCAGTTTTCCTGAACATTCTTAAAATGCTTTACTTCACAATCCTTAACCCACAGTTCAGTCTTAGATAGCTTTCCAAAGCAGACTCAACACTGTGGCTATTTTATATCCGGTTTCTAATATGGATTCTACCATGTGTAAGACCACAATTTTCTCAATAATGATGTCATAGCCATCATGGCAAGGCAATTATGCCTCTAATCTGAAGAATATGGTTAATCAGAAAGTTGACTTTTTATATACTTTTATTGGTGCATTGTAGCTTTACATCATAATGTAGTTCAGAGTGATAGTGACATACATGCACTCAGCACTTGGTGAGCTCCCTTCCTCTCCCACACACATCTCATGTTCAAAAAGCTGATTTATCGCTGGGCATGGTGACATATACCTATAATCCCAGTGCTTGTGAGACTGAGACTGGAAGATTACAGGTTCATGGACAGCCTCAACCATGTAGCAAGATCCTGTTCAAAACCAAATAAATAAATAAATAAATAAATGGCTGGAGGTGTAACTCAGAGGTAGAATGTTCCTGGGTTCAATGACCAGTATTCTCTCAAAAAAGTTATTTTCAGAATTGCAACATCCAGATACGCATAATAATTTTTAATTCTCTTTATTTAATAATTTTTACTTACTGGGTGCCTATCCTGGTAAGATCCTGTGTCAGTCAATTAAATAGTAAAACATAATTTGCAAGACATGAAGGAGTCACAATGAAACACAAGAAGGGAGCAGACCTAGAAACCATTAGAATTATAAGCCATATTTTGTTATAAAAATAAAATAAACTATCTCCCTGTACATTAGACACTGTGTAGTTCTGTGCAAATATTTCCTTTAAAGATCCAGAAGATGTAAGGATAATATGTAAAATACCCACATGTATAGGACAGGACACAATTACTCAAAAGGTTAAAGTCTGGTGCCTATGCACCCCATGTGGAGTGATAAACCTTGGCTGCTGGGTTATCTTTTAAAAATTAGGAACTGGGCTTCTAGATCAGCAAGCCCCTGGAGAAGAACCTGTTGATTTTGTTAGAGCTGATGTGTCTATGTATCAGCCTGGATAATACAGGATTCACTATTTCCCCACATTTCACATGATAAAGAAGTGCAGTGTGGCATAAAGAAGTGATGTTACTACCCATGGTCGCAGAGGTAGGTGGTGCTGGAGCTGGGACTTCAGTAGTATACTGATTCCAAAATCTATGTTCTTGAAATCCCTTCCATGTGTGATACAATAAGTGAGAAACCCTTCAGGATTGATTGCAGGGAAGGAGAAATCTTGTCTATGTAGGCAACTGGAGCAACTGTAGAATGGCAAGACTACCTTCAGGCTCAGGCAGAAGAATCACATCCTAGCACACATTTGATCTACAGGGTGACTGACAGAGGACCTGTAAGTGTACTTAGTTCCCCCAGAGTCATTCATTTAAGGCCGTGGGTGAGTCATGTGCTCTTTTATTTACACCTCTGCTGTAATTAAAAGAAACTCTCTTTAGTACGTAATCCTGAATAAAATATTCTTAAACTCAGTTTCTCGATTGCTAAGAGGCAATTAACTTGATATTTGGATTTAAACTTCGTTGGTGTATTAACCTCAATCGTTACACTATTTAGAAGTAGTTTGAAAGATGCACAACTTCTGAAGAACTGCCAGATATAAAACAGATTTTTTTTATTAAATGGGAATAGAATCCAGAATGCCAGCATTGGGGAGGAAATGGGCAGGAGGTGCGGGCCTGGATGAGGAGTCTTGCTCATCTCTGGCTTTACTCTGTGCTGAGATGAGGTACTCCCCTAGAAGAGCCCAGTACCTCCTCCCATCACATTCACTGGACCTGAGCTACTTTGAGCTCCTTCATGTCCCAGATGGCTTGGAAGCTCCCAAACACATGATCCAGTAATGGGGAATTACTTTGTGCTTTTAAAAATTGTGTTACCCTGTTCATTTTGCCTGTTTCTGTACCTGTAATGTCCTTGGATCTATGATAGGAGGAGCTCTGGGGCTCTGCCTAGGTCTGTAATAATATGATTGACAGTCTGATGGGTTACTGCTGAGTGCTTCTGTATTTGGATTTAAAGGAGAAGTGACATTCTTTGCAGTTCAGGAGACCTGTGGAGTAAATAAGGGCCTTGTAAAGTCACTCCTGTCCAGTAAGATTTCTCAGTAGATGAAGATGTTTGCATGCTTTGTTGATCAAGCACTACCTGGGGCCTGCGTGTGGGTTGGGGGATGGATTGTCATTTGGGCAACTTTGTACTTCTCTAGACAATGATGTCAACCTGGTTAGTCCAGGGCTAGCCTGTCAATGGTCAATGACTGGGCTTCCAACTCCATTAGCAAATAGTTGCCCCTTCTTGTCCTTGAGAATTCCATCCAACCTAAAGTCACATTTCACTTATGTTCTGATATTTCCAGAAATAAAACCAAAGTAAGGACTATCTATCTAATGTATATTGAGATAGAATTCAATGCATATTTGGGGATAGTCCTAACTGAATGGAAAAAGTTACTATAAAATGTATCTGGCCAAAACAGTGAAGGGATGGCTTATGAGAATCGAAAGTATGCTTTGTAAATTTGCCAATGGCACAAACTATTTACTTTTGTATCCCCACATTCAGTCACAGTGCCTAATATACAGATATCAGCCAATAATTGCATGCCAAATTAAACTGATAATACTTGTGTAAATTTGTATACGCAAGAGAATATGTTAGCAGAGAAAGGAAAACCAAAAGTCTAGGGAGAGATAAAATGAATTTGGCAGGAAGAGGGTGTTAATTAAATATGCACAGGCAAGGAAGAATAAACAAGACACAGATAAGAAAATCATGGAGCTGTGAGTGTAAGGAATTGGAATCAGAACTGCTATGTATGTATACACACATAACTTTGCTTACCACCTCCTATCATTGCACTCACGAACTCAGGCAGGAGTGGAGGGGAAAAGTGGATGTGGCGACATGAATCAGAATTGAAAAGAGAGAGGGTGGAATAATTTTTTGAAATTGGACAACTTTAAATATGTGCAGATGAATCTTCTTAATAGTCTCACATGGATTTTCCATTATGCCTCACAATCAATAATCCCCGCATGTAAGTTATCTTCTCTGCCTTTTCTAGACTGACATAGCAGCTTGCCCTTCTTCCAGCTGGTGTGTGCTGAGCATAAAGCAGTCTAATTGCACTTGAACTCAGTCCCATAAGGAGGGAGTTGCTTTGCTATTTCACAGAGAGGCAGTGCAGTGCATGGAGGCTTGAGATGCCCTGCTTCAGGATTGATTCCATTGGCCCTAGGCCAATGACATTAACTGCTATCTTAACTATTGTTTTTTTGATGTGGCCCGAAGCTCTTTGCTTGCACCTGAATCTTAGCATATATGTGTGTGGATTCTGAATATTTTAGGACTCTTTCCTCTCAAAACTTTTAAGCTTCTCCAGGGTAAAAAGGAAGAGAGAGGGATTTTGTCCTAATTTTCTTTGAAAATCAGAATGACAAGTACAATCTGTATGTGTTAGGGCACACAATAGTTAATAAATGAAGGAAGTAATCATATTTGTATAAACAATGTAGGATATTTCCTTATTTGGCAACACCCAAACAAACACCCAACTTTGTCTACATTGGCCATATTCAATCCATGTTGCCTAATAAAATAAAATAAAACCTAGTAATACAATTTACAGATTTCTTAGTGTCTACCACTTGATCCCATTCAATTTGTTAAAGCAAGAGCTACAGATTGCTTCTTGTCTAGGGACACATTAAGGCAGGTCAGAGAAGCTGGGAACAGGTGCTATTAAGAAAGATGATCTGAGCTGGGCGTGGTGGGTGGTGGTGCACGCTTGTAATCCCAGCATTCGGGAGGCTGAGACCGGAGGATCCGGGTTCGCGGCCAGCCTCAGCTACCTAGTGAGGCACTCGCAACTTAGTGAGACCCTGTTTCAAAATAAAGAATAAAAATAGGGCTGGGGGTGTAGCTCGGAGGTAGAATGCCCCGTTCAATTCCCAGTACCGCAAAAAAAAAAAAAAAAAGAAAGATGATCTGTATCACCTCTGTGAGAGGAGAGGGAGTTGAGCAGAGTTGAGAGACCTGTGGGCTCCAGGAGATCAGGTTCCACCAGACCTTAAGATAAAAAATTCAAAGTAAGGATTGAAATTGGGCAAAAGGTATTGGTTCCCTAAGACCCAATTCTGACAAATCATAAAATAGCAGCCCACCTCCCAAGATTTTCAGTGGTTATTATCTTTTGACAATCTCTCCTCATGTCGGGGGAGATGTTTTGGTCTTCTATCTTTCCTTGACTTAAAATAAACTTCCATATTTCTATACCCTTCATTTGTCCTTGGACTTCATTCACTGAAATCCATGGGACAAGAACCCAATAAGAAAAGACAACTCGTATCAACACCAACAATAGGCAACAAAGTCTAATGGGTGCAATGGAGAAAGTTTGTCATCTATTGAACCCAGAGCTAAGACACAAAGACCCCCTTTAATTCAAGCAGCTCTGTTTTATTTACTTTAAATATCACGCTACTAAATGTCCTGAATAAACCATCCTACAAGTAAATGTGTTTTTAAAGCCCTGTTATTGAACTTTGGCTCACATTGTTGGAGGGATTCTTACCTTTTCCAGTTACTTTGTATTATCTCATGAGCAAAGATATGTTTTTATCTTTCTAAAGGCTGAAAATTAGGCTTCCTGGTTTATTTTTCTAGACCAAAAACTTGATCTTGATAATCAATTTTTAAGTGTGTGTGTGTGTGTGTGTGTGTGTGTGTGTGTGCGTGTGTGTGTAAAGAGAATCAAAGAAACAAGCTAGGCTTATGTAGTCTAATTAACTGTATTCTCTGTAAACATTTCCCCAGGGCCTTGAGCATCCTGTACTATCAGTGTTATTCCTATACTTTAAAAATTGGAAAAAGCTTGGACCACCTTTACAAGTTGGAAGTTGCAGCCAATAAATAGCATTTGGGGAAAAATAAGGATTATGTTTTATGCTTTTGAAGACTGACAGACTGAAGTTCAATAGACTCTCAGTGGCTGTTTGGTTCAGTCCCAGCAATAATATCCCATTATTGATTGATCAATTACATTCCCTTTTACCGTGGCATGTCTGCTGGTTCTCACTTCAATCCTAACCATGCTAGGTAGTGAGTGACATGCACATTAGAACACCGATGAGCTGTGTTTTAGTATCATGCCTAGAATCAAATGCCTATTGGCTTAGCTGGAAATGTTCTGCAGAATCAAGCTCAATCCATTATATCTTGCACATGGGAGCCTGACCTTTCAGGCCAAATCAGCTTGGATATATGAGGTTGTAGCTTATGATGTAAACCATGAAAACAGCTTTGGTTTCTAAAAAAGGGACATTTTAGCCCCAGAAATATCCATAAATCAGGCCCAATGTCAGTATCTGAGCAATTACATTAATGGAATATTGACCTTTAAAGCAAATCCTTTTAGTGATTCCATCTCATATATGAGACTTTTTCCTGATGTAATTTTATCTCGACTCCAAAGAAATGCTACCTTAAAAAAATGATTGTTTTTACTCGTATTGCTTTCTACGTTTACAATGATAATTCCCTCTTCAAACTAAAATAATTTGAAAAATATGGAGGCTCCCCCTCCATTTGACCTTTCTTTGCATACATACTGTTTTTCCAGTGTGCTGTCTTTGCAGAGTCTTGGTCCATACCACCATTGGTAGGGCATTGCTTTGGTTGTGAATTAGGCTGTCCCTCTGCTTTAGGGCAGGATTACATTTCAATAATAGTAGGCAAGGGCCTTCATACAGAATGGTTTTTTGTTTTTGTTTGGTGTTTTTTGTTTTTGTTGTTTTGTTTTGCAGTATGCTGACTGCCAATTCAGGCCTCTTTTATATAAAATGAGAAAAACTAGCTAATCTATCTTTGGAGCATAAGTAGAATATAAGAAATTTAAGCCTGGGAACCAGTCTGTAGATGTTCTTCTTGCCTGAAATATTGTCACCTTGAGCATTTCTGCCATTCAACACAATATGTGATAGTGCAAAGTGGATGGAAAGAATTTGGCCATTAGCTAGCTTGCCAGTATTGAAAACGCTGCAAAAACTCATTCAAGGTCTGCTTCATGAGTGCAATTCTTCCACTAGTTGGTTAGGTCTTGATGAACAAGAATTTCTTCAAATTTCACTTTATTATATGTGATTTTTGCTAATTGCTGGAGATAATTTCCTATTTCCTTTTCCAGTTTTCTCATGTCTGTTGTTGCCTAAAATGTATGTACACAGTTGGACAAAGTATTTCAATTTGTAATATTTTTTAAAAATAAATCTTTTCCTTTTTGTGTGTGTATGTGTATTACTGGGGATGGAATCCAGGGGCATTCTACCTCTGAGCTACACCCCTAGCCCTATTTTATTCTTTACTTTGAAACAGGGTCTCACTGAGTTGCGAAGGGCCTCACAAGTTGTTGAGGCTGGCCGTAAACCTGTGATCCTCCTGTCTCAGCCTCCCAAGTACAGATATTACAAGCCTGCGCTACCACTCCTGGCTAAATAAGTCTTTTTTTTTTTTTTCATGTGTTTTGTTCCAGATTTTTCTAATTTCATTGCCTCACTCTCTATTCCCAGGAGACACTGATATCCGGTCATATTAAGTTTCTCTGTAAGTTTGTGCAACTAATCCTTTATTTCCCTTTTGCCATAATTCCATTATCTATTTACAAGTCAATGATTTCTACCTTTCTTCTGAGCCCAATTTTTGCTTTTGCTTTGTTTCTTATACAAGTGAACTCCAATCTTTCTAGTTCCAGGCAAAATTAATTATTCTGTGAGATATTTAACTAAAATGTTTTCCTTTAACTTTATAAAAAGTTAATAGCAACAGGAAGAAGAAAAGTCATTCCATTAGGTATAAGAGATCATAGAGGAAGAACAGGAACAAGATCCTTAGGAGTTTCAAGCCTGGCTTTGCAAGCATATGGAGTATCAATTCAGCATGATCATTGAGATTTTACATTACAAGTTAACCCATCAGTTGCTGTATTCTTCTAGAGTTGATTTATGATTAAACATATATAACTTCAACTATTTGAAATAAAATTCATTTGAATCATAGTCATATAAGTTGACACTAAAGGTATATAAGAAATCATGGTGATGAGAAAAGACTCCAGCAGGCCTTCTGTCCCCTGCCCTCTAATCATTAAAAGAGAGATTGACATTTATTAACCTTAGTTTAAGTGAGCTGCTCCTTGAATGTCAGTTCAGGGATTAGGTAAGAGGAAAGAGATGAAAGTCATTCTGTTTTTATCCTCTGAGCTCACCTGGCCCAGGGGTGATGGATTGTTCTTGTAGTAGCTTGTATTCATTTCATTTATTACATATTTTTGTAGATGATTTTTCATAAATTTGACAGAGTAAGGCAAAATACAAGCACTTAAATCAAGGTTTATTGGAAAATATGCAACTTTAAGAAAGATCCTAACCTTAAGGAATTTTCATATAAAAGTCCAAAATGTTACTATAAAGAGTAACTATGAAATGATGTCAGCAACACGGTAGAGCAGCTATCTCCCAGCTCCTCTCTTCTGACAGAACTATCGAAAAATAAAAAAGCAGAAATTGTCAGAAAACACTTTTTAGAGCTCTGGAAATTGATCAAAGGTTTATAGCAACCAGATGAATATAGAATGTAGAAATAGACAACTTTAAAACTCAGGAAAACTTGGAGCTGCTATTACAAAATAACATAAACTAGGTGACTTATAAATGACAGGGATGCCTTGTCTTGGTCCTGGAGACTTGAAGTCCAAGACCCCCTGCCGATTGTTTCTAGTGAGGAACGCCCATCCCAGAGAGCTTCTTCAGGCTGTGTCCATGTAAAATCAGAGGTGAGGACTTCTCTGAGGCCTCTGTAAAAGGGCACTAATCCCACTGATGGAGGGTTTACCCTCATGACCTAGTGACATCCCATAGGTCACACCTCCTAGTAGCATTCCCTTGAAGGTTAGGTTTTCAACATATGGTATTTGGAGAGACACAAACATTTAGGCCAAAGCAGTCTCAGTTTACATTGTGTGTGTGTGTGTGTGTGTGTGTGTGTGTGTGTGTGTGTGTGTGTGTGTATGTGTGAAAGCTCATAATTTACCTGTATTTCAATTCTTTCTAAGAAGTCTGAACCTACTCTCAGGCATTTCAGAAGGATCAGGTGTACTCCAGTGTATTTTTTCAGGTAACTTTATTAGATGTAACAGAATCCAAATGTTTTAATTTTAAGAGAAAGATATGAAGACGAATCATTTATTTTGATTGTACAAATAAATGGGGTATATTATGATAATTCAATACATGTATCATGTGCAGTGATAAAATCAGAGCCATTAACTTTTCAATGCCCTGGAACATGGCTTTTAAATAATGTCCATTAACATGTAACAGTTGTGCATGTTTATGGGGCATGGTGTTATATTTCAATACATGTATTCAATATGTGATAGATCAGGGGAATTTTCATTGGAAGGGACTCGATATTTTATCAGCTCTAACCCAGACCTAGAGAGTTTGGAGACCCAGGAAGACCTAAAGTCCCTTCTTTTCATGATACCACTGTCTGAATAGAATTTCACAATTACTTCCGAACCATGGTTCACTTTGCTCAAGATTTAAAGGGAAAGGAAAGAGATTCCAGCTGGCCTGGCTTGCCTGCAATCAGAAGAGAGCTAGTAGTAAGTTAGTCATGAGTCTCAAACTGCAGAAAGGCAGAGGGGTCCTTCTTCCAAGGGGCCTCTGGACTCCATGGCCAGAAGAAGGGCTGGCATTTCACACAGGTTAAAAAAAAATCAAGATCTTCTGCTTCCCTAACCTTCTACTTTACATTATTGTGTATAATAAATGTCATTAATGAAACAAAATGTTGATATGTTAAACTTAAAATATGCCCTCATAATAGTTACCTTTTCAGTAAGTTTTCTCATCTGTGTTTTCTCTCAAAAAATGTGTTTGGCCAAGAATAGCCCTAGCACAGTTTCTTATGGAACAAAAGATTGCAAAACCAAAACAAAATAAAAAACAAAAACAATATTTGCCAGTAGTTATTTGCTAAAATTCTGAATTTATTCAGGAGGAAAAATGTGTAATATCAAATTCTAATTCATATGGCTCACACAGTATTTACAAGTAGCTTATTATTAGTTAAGCTTTTGAATTTAACTTCATATTTGTCTCCTTTTCGACTATTATAGTAATGTTTTCTTTTGAATGAATATTTTCTGATAATACTTGAATTCATTCATTCTTATGAGACAACAAAATACTAAACTTAAAAATTGTTGGGCATAGTATTCAAACAAATAATAAAAATATGTACTCATCAAGGTTACTCACCAAACTGAACTTGAGAGGGAGGGAGGGAGAGGGAGAGGGGTGGTAATTTGGGGAAGGGATCAAATGAGAAATGTGGGCACATATGTCATTATCAATTTGTACCTAACAAAGATGTATGCTTACAATGCATGCATAATAAAAAAAAATTGTACTAAATTATATTATAAACCGGGCATAGTGGCGCTCGCTTGTAATCCCAGCATTCGGGAGGCTGAGACCGGAGGATCCGGGTTTGCGGCCAGCCTCAGCTCCCTAGTGAGGCACTCCGCAACTCAGTGAGACTCTGTTTCAAAATAAAGAATAAAAAGGGGCTGGGGGTGTAACTCGGAGGTAGAATGCCCCTGAGTTCAATCCCCAGTACCGCCAAAAAAAAAAAAAAATTATATTCTATTTAAAACCTATTCCCAAATCTGTATTAGAAGTATCTATCACTGTTAATGCATTTATTATTTTTAAACTTCAAAGAAAAATTTTCCTAGAGAGTAATCATTATTCATTAATATTCTTATTTTATATATCTTTGAATCCAAAAGAGCAGAAGATTAAGATTTTAATTGCTTCAGTGTAATTATTTCAAGTGAGATGGGCTCATACCACTCCTAGTAATGCTTATGTTTCAGCATTATCAACAACTTTGTCAGAGAAATGGAAGCCCGGTGTAAATGTGGGTGCTATGATACAAAGTACTAACAAAATACTAACAAAAGTCATACAGCTACTAGGAATTACTCCTAAATGTTTATTTTGTATATTTATTTGAAAGTATCTTAAGAAACCATCAATTTGTATTTTTAATTCATTATAATCTAAGCTCAAAAAAGAATGTACTTAGCAGATTAAAAGAAAATATGAGGAAATACAAACATTTGTCCATCTCTTCATATCACATTTGAAATTATCTGTATGGAGATATTATTCATACACAGACTACTATCCTGTCATATTTTTCTTATGGCTGAGATAATGGAACAATAAGCATATACCAGAAGTCCAAGTAAAGTTAAGAAACAAAGATTCCTTTTAACTAACTAGTAAGTAAATTATAATGAAATTTGTCGGCATACCCTTGAATTTGCCTAATTTGAACTTAAAAAATTCATAGACATCCAACTGTAGACATTGATTGAAGCGTAGCAGCCACCTGTCCCCCTTACTCCAAAGCTGGTGGGTGTGAAAGCTGAGGCCCTAAGAGGGATGGGAGGGAAGCATCGGTTGGTGTGTCTATGTCCTCAGCCTGGGTCTGAGTGGGAGAGGACTGTAGAGAGTAGAGGACCTGCACTGAGGTCCAAGCCAGCAACATGCAGGTGGAGGAGCATGATCGTGTGTGAGTGTGTGTGTGTGTGTGTGTGTGTATGTGTTTTAGAGTATGTGTAAGTATGTGAGTGTTGTGGTATGTTTGTGTGTGAGTGTGCACCTGTGTGTTAGAGTATGTATCATGAAAGATTGTGTGGTATGGATTTGTAAGTGTGTGTAGAGAAGTGTGTATGTATTAGAGTATGGTAGAGAATGTGTGTTTGTGAGTATTCATGTGTATGTGTGTGTGAGATCATGCATGTGTGTGTTAGAGTATGTTAAAGTATGCATCATCATGTAAGAGTATGTGTGGTACGCATTTCTGAGTAAATTGTGTGTGTGTGTGTGTGTGTGTGTGTGTGTGTGTGTGTGTGTAAGACTTAATGGAAGTTGCTGCCTGAACCCAAGCAGAACCCCAGCCTTAGTCACAGGAAAGGGATGGGTGTGGGCCCCAAAGGGAGAGGGAAGGTCAATCTCCCTCTTCAGCCCCAGAAAGTCCCTGTCCCTGGCAAGCCAAATTGGAGTGTAAATCGAGACCTGGGGAAGAAAGCCCAGTCCTGATATCACAGAGGCCAGAGCCTCTTTATGAAGGAGTCTCATAAGCTCACCTTGCGTATTTCTGCCTTAGAACAGCAAAGTCATTCCAAAATGTCACCTTCTAGAGAGGTCTTATATCACAGTGCCATTTATTTTCACAATGACTCAGAGTAGAATTAGTCATGAACCCATATGAAGGACCCCACAGTTAGGAAGGCTGAGGTCAGGAAGAAGTGATATTGGCAAGAAGCAAATTGATGCACTCTACACTCTACTTGTTATGTGTTAGAGTTGAGATTTATAGGAAATGGTGAAGGTGTCTGCTGTGTGTGGTTCCATACCAAAACCACTACCTTTGCACAGCTATCCCTCTCATTGTGTGTGACTAATGGCAGCTCAGAACCAGGTGATCTGTGGACTGTCATTTCTCCTAACTCTTCAAACACAGCTGGTTCCCAGTCCTGTTCTGCTACCTTCAGATCTCAACAATTTGTCTTTTTTCTTTTCAACCATTTCTACTGTCAAAATCAACCTGGGCTCACAGTAGAGGGTCACTGTGTGAGATCAGGAACATAGATTCTTACCCACACAGATTTATATTGGATTTTTATGAGTCTTGGGACTTTAAATGTTAGCATTGAGCCTAGGATGAGCTATGACTTTTGAGACTGTTAGGACAGAAGGAACGTGTCCTGCAAGCAATAGGATATGGGTTTGGGGGCAGGGTGGAATGCTACGGATTGAATCCTTTTCCTCCAAAGATTCATATGTTGAAGTCCTGACCCACAACCTGACACTATTTTGGAGATGGAGTGAGGTCATACGGGCAGGGCCCTGATCTGACAGAATTAATGCACTAACAGGAAGAGACATTAGATCTCTCTCTCTCTCTCTCTCTCTCTCTCTCTCTCTCTCTCTCTCTCTCTCTCTCTCTCAATGTACATACAAGAGCTCACATGAACACACAGTGAGACAGCAACTGCCCACAAGCAAGCAGAGAAGAGGTCCTGGAGTGAATCACAGTCCCCCTGGACCAGATGGTCATTCCAGGCTCCAGAACTGCAAGAAAACATTGTTTAAACCACCCCTCTGTGGTATGTAGTTAGAGAAGCTTGAGTTGACTAACACAGATTTGGAAAGACGTCCATTTCTTAATTCTCTATTCTTACCTATTTGCATATCCCTACATTAAAACTGTCTTTCAGCCATACTAAATTGCTCACAGATCTTCAAATAAGTCTTTGTTTCCACATAAGTTTATGTTCTTCAACATTTTTTTTGGCATTAGGTGTTTTTAATTTTGCCTCAATAAATAATCCTGTAAGACCCAGATAGAGTGTTTTTCCTCAGTCTAAAGCCACTGGTTCACTCCCCCATTGTATTTTCTAAATGAATACTGAACATTTAAGGAATGGAATTCTTCATATACAGGTCTCTTTTCCGATGAACTTAACTTAAATGTAATTCTTGGTAAACCATTACAAATTTTAGAAGGCTGGACATTTTGTTAAGTGAATGAAACCTTCACAAGAGTTTATATCATGAACACAATGCTACTAATTCACTGAGTAAATAAATACATATAACAAGTGTTCAAAGTGTTCAGGACAGCATTCTTGCAGCTATACTCTAAAAGACTGACCATGTAACTTAGAAGAAAGAAGATTTATTTTCTTATTGTTTGGGATTCAGTCTATGTGAGGCTGGGGACCAGAGATCTCAGGGCATGACAACAGAAAATGGAGATAGGAAAAAGACATGGGCTGTGCTCCTCACATCATGGAGGCCAGAAGCAAGAGAGAGAGAGAGAGTGGGGGAGGAGGAGCCATATATAACCTCCAAGGCTACACCTTCAGGGATCCACCCTCCACCTATATCCAACTGGCATACCAGGTACAACTCAGATAAATCCTGGATTTATCTACTTCTAGGATTACAACCCTCATGACTCCACTACATCAACCCTGAATATTAATAAATGAGCTCTTTAGGGGACATTTATATCTAACTATAACAGTTGTATTCTCCACCAAAAGAAATGAAGCAATCCTAATAACCATGGCAAGTGTGCAAACTTTGATTCATCTCTGAAATAAACATTTTATTCAAAAGACTATAAAAGGGACTTCATATGGATGAGGAGAAAGATCAGTAGGATAGTAGAAGGGAGTTGAGGAGGAAAGGAGAAGGGAGAAAAAGGAGGATTGATGAAGCAAAAATTTTGAATAATGTTATGTACACATGTGAAGATATCACTACCAATATTACTAAATGTACCAGGGTTTGTGGAGGGAAAACACCAAGTGTAATGTGCTTGTATGTTTGTATCACTTTGAGTCTCACTGTAATGTATAATTATAGTGCATCAATCAAATTGTAAAAATAAAGGCTAAAGCATACATTTCTTAAAACAATGGCAAATATTTGAATACAAATTGCCTATTTCTTAGATGACAAACATTTTGGGTCAGAACCATGATGGTGGAGACTATGAAAGCACATATTTATCAATAGTAAATGCATGCTGAGTTGTTGGGGGGAAGGGGTGTGATGATATAAACATAGTACAATAGACATAGAATTAGAAAATATGTTCAAATGTCCCCAGATGGTAAATCCTTTTGGCAAGTATAATGGTATGTGTGTGAGCATTTGTTTAACTATTCTTCGGCTTTCTGAATGTTCAAATTAAACAATGGAGAAGGATGAAACCTCTCTCTTCTCTTTCCCTTCTGAGCTGTGATACCCACTGAGAAGTGAAGGAAGGAGTGTGTGTGGGGGGAGAGCCATTGGCAAACAGGGGACCCTCATTAGCCATAGGTTCTGAACTTGAAGATTCACCTGCCTGCTAGAACTTACCTGTAATTCCCAAATCAACTCTTGTGGCATTTACAGGGTTAGTCCCTGACATTCGCAGAGCAGT
Source organism: Graphiurus murinus (assembly GCA_004027655.1). NCBI lineage: Eukaryota > Metazoa > Chordata > Mammalia > Rodentia > Gliridae > Graphiurus > Graphiurus murinus. The sequence goes on from PVLC010017309.1 coordinate 30,379, forward strand.
GAAAAGTTTGAGTTGTCAAACATACGCAGGCCCCACTGAAATGGAGCAAGGCGACTCTGCTTATTTTCTCAGCTCATAGTGTAAACAAGTGTCCTTTTCATGGTCTATTTAGTGGCTGGGTTTTCAAATTGATGTCCTTTTGTTGGACATTTCACTGTTTAAAACACTCCCTCAGCTGAAGTGCTGCCTAGCATTCCCAAGTGTGATAAGGCTGTGACCTGCCTTATGGGGAAAATACGTGTTTTAGCTAGTCTGTTTAGACATGTGTTACGGTGTAGTTAGCTGTGATCAATACTAATGAATCAACAATACATGCTGAACAAGAGGACTTTAAACAGACATTCAGAATATAGTTGTGTATTGATCAGTTGGTGGATTTGTTGTAACTAGAAGCTCACAGGAGCCTAACCCTGCATCTCCCCCCTAAAAGCAAAGGCTCAGGGTTCACTAATTCAGTGTTCACAGCCACTGTACAGAACATAATTACTGCAAATAGTGAGAATCAAGCAAACCTGGCTTTTGAATCAAATGGGCTTGCTATTCACAGAGTTGGGTTGTTTTATACATGCAGTTATTCACCCTCATTTCCTGAGCCCACTCCCCACAAACAGAAAAAGTTAGAGACAGAGTTTGCTTCTCTGTACCAACCACAGAGTGGGCAGCAAACCAGGACGGGGCCTTCTTCAGCTGTGTGCAGAAGCCAGCTCAGTAGAGTGGCAGGGCCCAAGGAGCCCAGACTGCAGGGTGGAGCTGCAGGTGTGTTGAGACTACTACCTCCTGACAAGGAAAGGCATAGCAAGGAGGAACCCCTGTGTTCTTTTAACCACAGCACTGAGAAGAGGAGAATTGTTTATTCAAGATGTTTATTCAAAAGACTAGGTGACATATTCTACATTTACCTGTCTCAGTCAACATTCTCAGTGCTATGACCCAGTACATTTGACCACACACAACTTAGAGAAAGATTTATTTGCTCACAGTTTTTGGAGATTTCAGTTTCAGTTCATGTCAGGCTGGGTCTGCAGAGCTCAGGACATGGTGGGGCAAAAGAGAAAAAGAAAGAGAGAGAGAGAGAGAGAGAGAGAGAGAGAGAGAGAGAGAGAGAGAGAGATTGTGAGAGAAATGTTGAGAGATTGGATCTGCTCTCACATCACAGAGGCTGGAAGCAGAGAGAGAGAGCAGGGGGAGGAAGGATTTCATATAATACCTAAGGCCACAGCCCTATAGACCCCACCTTAGCAACCAAGACTTGCTTCTATCATTGCTGTCTTGTTTCCATGAGAAGTAGGGGGGGATTCTAAATGCAAACCATTACATTATAGACATGGTTATAAACCTGATATCTTTAAGGTCAAGCAATACAATCGTCATCATCATAATCATCATCATCATGCTGGGCATGGCGGCACATGTTTGAATCCCAGCATTTAGGAGGCTGAGACTGGAGGATCCGGGTTCACAGCCAGCCTCAGTTACCTAGTGAGGCACTCCGCAACTTAGTGAGACCCTGTTTCAAAATAAAGAATAAAAAATAGGGCTGGGGGTATAGCTCAGGGGTAGAATGCCGCTGAGTGCAATCCCCAGTACCGCAAAGAAAAAAATAATAGTAATAATTTAAGGAAGGAGAAGGAAGAAGAAGAGGAAGGGGAGAAGAAAGAGGAAGAGTGTGCAGTCCCAGGTGGAAGGCCTTGGGTACCACATTTTGTGGACAGAGCATGATGCCCTACTGACCCCAAGGATGAGCTGACCAGACACAAAGTGATAGATTGCATCAACTACCTGAGAGGACCTGCAACCCAAAGCCTCGGACTGCCTGTACATCCACCAGGATGTGTTGGGGCCAGCTGTCAGAGGCCCCAGGAGCTGTGGCTTGACCTCTGGCCTCCTATGAGTTCATAGACATGGCCTGTGCAGGCCTGGAGGGAAGGCTATGGCCAATGACACAGGTATTCAACAGAAGTTTGTTCCTGTGCCAGTTTTCACAACAGGAATTTCTGGGGAAGATTCACAAAGGTTTCTGCCCTGAATGTTGATCAGCTCTTCAGGGAGCTGCAGTCCTAGGAATCCTGGAGCTTCTACCCTGGCATAGGACCTTCTCAAGGACAGAAAACTTTGGGTTTTATTGTCTGTGAGACCATTTAATATTTATTTATAGTTTGGGCAGAAAGACTGCAGTAGGCTTGGCTTTGGTCCTAGATATTTAATAAAACATTTCTTAGTCACTTTGAAGAGCAGTAAAGAGACATTTAATTCAGCAGGGTCACTCAAGATGAGGTAGGTAGCTTACCTCCGGGCTTGGGTCAGGGAATTAGTCTTCAGGGTCAGTCTTATGCTGACGGCTGGCTGTTCTAGGCATAGATTCCTCCTGGACTTTCTCATGGCCCCTGAGATGCAGAGGAAACATTCCAAGACCCCAGGGAATGCATGAAATCACAGAAAATTCCAACTCTATATAGGATGATCTTCCTATACATACTTACCTATGATCTAGTTTAGTTTATAAGCTATGCACAAAATATCTTATTGTCAGTAACTCACCTGTGATCTTTTCCTCTTTCCTTCTTAAGTGGAGAAGTTTCACCTTTTGTCTTAAAGGAAGCTTTTTCTGGCTTCTCTTAGCCATATACAAACTGCTAGAAACATGCCTCTTGCTTTTTGGGACATTATATAGTGGGGTAAGGGATGCTGGAACATCAGTTCTGTGGTGCCACAGGGTGGATCTGATCACCCTGGATGGCTGAGAGGTGAGAGCAGCAGATGGCCGATGAGGCAAGGATCCCTGGACAGAAGGATGACTGAAAGGATGGCCCAGGCTGCCAGGGAGAACTGCTCAAGAACTGTGTGTGATTCACAGCTGAGGAGTTTCTCATTTCTAAGAAGTTCCATTGAATGTTTTTGATTGTCTACAGGTAACTGAAACTCTAGAAAATGGAACTGTGGCTATGCATGGATTGCTGTGCAAGAATTTCAGTAAATTTATTCAGAACCTGCTTTCCCTGGATCTCCAAACCCCTGCTTCCCCAGTTCTTTGTGTACCTCTGTGCTCTGCAATATGTCCTCTTTCATTAACTGAGCAAGTTACATGTTCCAGAGTGGAAAGAAACAAAAGGCTGGGATTCAACAACAACAAAAGCATAAATCATTTTCTATAAATTGGCATATCTGCTCATCTGACATATTTGCTTTCCTTCTCCTCGCCCTTTTACCTTGCATAAGGAATGTGGAAGGAGATGACCAGGACAGACTTGCCACATCTCCTTAATAGCTGGATCTTGAGCAAGACTCAGTCTGCTGGAGGCAGATGATTACAAAAGAAGGAATGTGTGGCATATCTCACTTTGCATTATGTTATATTCTGGAAATTTCGGGTGCTTTGGATTTTGCTTTTACAATAACTATAAAGGAAAATTTCTTAGAAACACATGGTGGATCCAGGCGTGGTGGCATACACTTGTAATCCCAGCATTCGGGAGGCTGAGACCGGAGGATCCGGGTTCACAGCCAGCCTCAGCTACCTATTGAGGCACTCCGCAACTTAGTGAGACTCGGTTTCAAAATAAAGAATAAAAAATAGGGCTGGGGGTGTAGCTCGGAG